>CAIGQW010055671.1:5224179-5258117 GCA_903798125.1 Danio choprae | reverse complement strand
GTGTGTGTGTGTGTGTGTGTGTGTGTGTGTGTGTGTGTGTGTGTTGAGATGCTCCAGATAAAAACGCTTGCAAAAGCTTGCAAAAGTGTTGTTCTCATGCCGATGAGGACATTTTAATTGTGTCCTCTCTTCATTACTTGACTTGTAATGGTGCTGGAGGCATGTAAATAATATTTACATTATTCTCAGTTTTGTCAGTGGCACCGGAGCGTTAGACTACTACCAGCAGGGCACCTGTTGCTGCGCAGTTGTATAAAACTGGCCTTTTTTAAAGCGCAATTCTGAAAAGACAGCAAGTACCAATTTAGTGGAAAAGCACATACGTTATTTTAGGGAAACCACAGCAGCCTCTATTATAGGTTCCGCTTAAGGTTAGCCTGTGGGCAAACTTTTATTTCTGTCAGGGTGAAAAGGCACACCCTCCGTCTGAAGATCTGAACAGAAATATCCTCCTAGGAATGTACATATCCTGACTCTATACTCATGTATATAATAGACATTGTACTTTTTTATGTTGGTAAAAGTGATGCTTCATTGCAAGTCGCCCATTACTGATACTGTTTAACATCTTCAACCTCATAAAACATTACAAGCTGGTTCTCATAAGGGTTATGACGTGTCTCCATAAGGGATAATTATCGTGAGAAGGTCGCACACGTTGCTTTATGTACACATTAGGCCAGACTGATGCACATTCAACTAGGGTTAGAGTGGGACTGTATTAATTCAACTTGCTGAGTTTTTTTGTTTAATTAATAGATTTCTTTTCTAAACCACCCAGCAGTGCTGATCAATAGCATCTCTTGAAACTATCCTGTGACTATCCTAAATAAATGTGAAAATATCATAGCTGGACTCCAGGCAAACGCATTTGCCACATGATTGGGTGTGTCTTGCAGCTCTTTTTGGGAAGAAGTTTGACCACAATTGGTGGCCTGCTTTGGTCTATGAAAACCTCACATCATTACACGCAAAAGCATCAAATTATGTCTCCAGCTCAGATAGAGCTGACAAAGCAGAAGATTTGGGAACATTTAGATAGTTCACCATTAAATTTGAAAATAAGTTAGTGCAAGTTAGTAAAGAGGGATGTTATTAAAGTAAAATCTGAGATCTTTTAAAGTCTTTCTTCACAGTAGTGTTATTCAGAAATATTGCATCATATTCCTTTTCAGTGTCTACATTTCTGTTTCCAACATCCATTATTACTAATTGCAGTTATTTGGATGAATTAGGAATGCTTTAGCCAAAAATGAAATTTCAGTCACGATTTAGGCATAATAATGTTGTTTTCATACCTGCATGACTTTCAATTCTCCATGGAACATTTAAAAGGTTTTAGGTACCGTGACTAAATAGGGAGTCATTGTAATATGGTGAGCTCTAATTTTGAGCATTGTAAACATTCATTCATTAATTTTCCTTCGGCTTAGTCTTTATTTCAGAGGTCGCCACAGCAGAATGAACTGCCAACTATTCCTGCATATGTTTTACCCAGCGGATGCTCTTCCAGCCGCAACTGGTACACAACATACACACTCATTTTCACACACACTCATACACTATGGCCAATTCGGTTTACTCAATTCACTTATACTGCATGTCTTTGGACTGTGGGGAAAACTGGAGCACCCAGAGGAAACCCACACCAACACGGGGAGAACATGCAAACTCCACACAGAAATGCCAACTGGCCCAGCCGGATTAGAACCAGCGACCTTCTTGCTTTGAGGCGACAGTTCTAACCACTGAGCCACCATGCCATCCCACATTGTAATCAATACATGTTAATTAACGGGTTCTGTATGTCGTGATTCACATGTTTTTGACATTTATTTACAGATATGAATTGCATTATTAGACATTGTGCTCTGTTGACTTTTAATGCTGAGAATTCCTCTCTGCAGTTTAACAGTGTGACTTTTAGTGACATTTTAGTGTTTCGTCCATAATATAACAGAAAATGTTTATTACCAGGTTTTTGTAATATATCACTTTTTCAAACTTTTCAAATTCAAAAGCATGAATAAATGAAAAAATCCCATGAATCACTGTTAATCTACAGATATTTGCGAACATTTACAGGGGTAAAAGACTTTTGTACTATCTTTTTAGCATTACATGCCTCTCTAAAGTGTCCTACTTTATCTGTAAGTTACTTGCTTAACTGACAAAAAATAACATAAAAAATTCACCTTAAATAAACCACTGGAATCAAAATTTTACATTAAAACATCCCTTAGTTGTCTTAGGAGATAAATGATGTTCACAGTCTTTTCAAGTCCACATAAACCTTTTTTTTATATTAATATTTAGTTTCCATAATAATCCAAGTACAAGATGAATCCAAAGTGGCATCATAAAACTACATTACACAAGTTGTTGCCTTCCCATATATGAAAGGAAAAGAAGGACCATTGTACACTATATTAGTTTATGATAATCCAGTTTTAACTTTCGAAATTTTCAAGCACTCCATACATGCATCTCAAACACATCGAGTTCTGCATATTGATATACCTGTTGTGTAGTGTTAGTAGATCACTCACCAATCTTGATCTCCTGGCACATGATCAACAACACCTGGACCAAACAGATCCCCAGCCACACAGGTATCCTGAGGTGATGAACTGCGCGCATTTTTTTTACAGCCGGGTGGCTCAGGCCTAGCCCGTGCCTGCCACAAGAGGTAGAACTATTTTAAAAAATCACAGCTTCACCATGCGAGATGCCCACTCCACAAGCGTCTGCCAGCCTCTGTGCAGACTCTCCCCGAATGAAAAGTGTGCACCTCCGCCCTGCGCTTCTGCAGCCTCTCATCTGGCTGGAGCAAAAATAACTCCCGTCTCTAGTCTGCTCTGTGATGATGATGATGCACACTTAGAAAGAGCACGAAGCAGAAATGCATCATGTATCACTGTCAGAACACTACAAAGCTCACCGACATCACTCACTATAAAACTATGGATTTATGGGTTTTTTTATGTGCCCTATTCATTATTTTACAATTACATCAAAGGTGTTGCAGGTAAATATAGATCCATACTCTGATGTAGCCATTTTGGGGGTACTAAAGACTTTAATCTAAACAGCTTGATATTTTGGCCTTTACCTCATTATTAGCTAGGCACTGTATTCTACTCCACTGGAAATCAAATAAGCCTCCAACTACATCCCAATGGCTTGTGGATACCATGGTTTTTCTGAAGTTGGAAAAGGTTAGATGCTCTGGGAAAACTCATTTCTTTAAAAAGTGGCAATGTTTTCTAACTTACTTTAAGTCTCTTAACAGCTTGCCTTCTATTTAATAGATGCACTCTTCTTCCTTTTAATTTATTTATTTCTTAGTAATTTAATTTTTATTTGTTTTTAACTAGGGGCAGCACGGTGGCTCAGTGGTTAGCACTGTCGCCTCATAGCAAGAAGGTGCCCAGTTGGCATTTCTGTATGGAGTTTGCATGTTCTCCCTGTGTTCGTGTGCGGTTTCTTCCGGGTGCTCTGGTTTCCACCCCACAGTCCAAAGACAAGCCCTATAGGTGAATTGGATTAACTAAATTGGCCGCAGTATATGAGTGTGTGTGTGTGTGTGAATGAGAGTGTATGGGTGTTTGCCAGTACTGGGTTTGGAAGGGCATCCGCTGCGTAAAACATATGCTGGAATAGTTGCCGGTTCATTCCACTGTGGTGACCCCTGATAAACAAGCGACTAAGCTGAAGGAAAATGAATGAATGAATGTTTTTAACTATTGTTATCTTATACTGTTTAATTGTACATATTTACTTTCAGCATTGACAATGTATCTGAAGATTTGATTGTGGTTGTTGAATGACTGCATTTAGTTGGTTGTAAGCACATTTTTTTTACTCTTGTTTCCATTTTATTCTTGTTTCTCTTTCGCTTATTTTTTTATAATTTTTTCCCCTTTCCTTTTTTATTCTTCTTATTTCTTCTCTTTAGTAAAATTTATTTGAGAAAAAAAAAATTAAACAGGGGATTTAATTATATAGGTTAAGTACAGTATTTGCAGTGGGCTTTACTTGATTTCTTAGATGGAATATGTTGAATATAGTAGTTTGGTTTGTAGATTCTGCAATGGATTATTTGGTTGTGTTTAATTGGGTTACACTGTAAAGGTTGACAGATTTAAGAAATAAACTTGTACCAATGGATGTTTCTGCCTTTTTCATTTCAACATTTTCAAAAGAACAATAATTAATTCCACACTTTTGAAAAAAATCCTTTAATTTCCAATGAAATCAAATCAATGACCTGATTTAAAGTAACCGGTATGAAAAAAATAGAAAATACATTATTCAGATTAACCAATCAAACTTTTTGGGATGTTATTAGTTCATGTGGTTATCCTGGGTCAGAAATATTTTTTAGTGGTGGCTGATGACAAGTCAATCTAATTAAAGTACATATAATGGGAACCTGGAACCAGTACTAACAACCCACATGACAACTGACAACCCACAACAACAACCTGACAACCTGTCATCAGCACAGATCAACCATGCTAAACTGGACATTTTTACGGTGTGGAAAATCTATATATGTGACATCAAAGAAATCTTAGACACTTAACCCTGATCTGATACTATGAAAGTTAAATTTAATGTAATTTATTCACTTGCTTGGTCTACAGCTATCCTGTGTTTCCTGATGTGCATAAAATGGGGTGGGGGGATGGGGGATATATATATACGGGGTAATAGCTGTTAAAAGTACTTTTCTATCTGATTGTAAAAGTGTTATATATTCATTGTAGGAATAAAAACTGAATTGCAAAAAAAAACTGAACCTTACATTAGTAATGTATATTAAATACTATAGCATTTTTTTGAACCTTAGTGTATTATATGGTACGTATTATAATATTAAAGATTTCAGGGCGTCACGGTAGCACAGTGGGTAGCATGATCGCCTCACAGCAAGAAGGTCGCTGGTTCGAGCCCCAGCTGGGTCAGTTGGCGTTTCTGTGTGGCGTTTGCATGTTCTCCCAGTGTTCGCGTGGGTTTCCTCCGGGTGCTCCGGTTTCCCCCACAGTCTGAATTGAATAAGCTAAATTGGTCGTAGTGCATGTGTGTGAATGCAAGAGAGTGTGGGTGTTTCCCAGTGTTCGGTTGCAGCTGGAAGGGCATCCGCTGCGTAAAACATATGCTGGATAAGTTGGCCGTTCATTCCGCTCTGGCAACCCCAGATTAATAAAGGGACTAAGCCGAAAAAAAAATGAATGAATGAATGAATGAATTGATGATTTGTTGTTAATGAATGCTACAGCGTACTGTAGTATCAACTGTTTAGGAGTGCAGGGTTCCACACAATTCATTCAGGTTGTCCCAAAACAAATCGGTTAACTTAACAAATATAAGTGGATTGAACATAAAACAATTAAGTTATCCCCAAAAAATCTCAAGAATTGAATTGTTTAAGCTAATTTTACATAAATAGTTTGAATAAGCAGCAAAATAAATAAATATATATATGATAAATATCCCTGATAAAATGGTTGATCTTGGTTACAAAACATTTCATGTTTTTGTTTTAAAATGTACCTTTTTTTGGATTTGTATAGCAGTTTCTTTAATGTTAACACGTATATATTGCAACTGAATGTATAAAGAGTTAAACATGACCATTTGTTTATCTGGTAAACATGAATTAGTTAACACTCATTAATATTCATGAGTAAAAGCTCATTAACATGAGATATTCCTATCAGTCTTTTACCTTGTAATGGAAGGAGCTGAGATGAAGGTCATGATCATAATACCATTAATATTTATATGGAATTGTAATTTCATTGTTATCCAATGAGGTTTTAGCATACATTTTGAATACAAATAAATTCGGTGCCACTTTAGATTAATACGTGCTTTATGGGTACTAATAAACTGGCAAAACACTAATTCTAAATGTATATTTATATGTCATTCATTCATTCATTTTCTTTTCGGCTTAGTCCCTTTATTAATCTGGGGTCACCACAGCAGAATGAACTGCCAACTTATCCAGCATATGTTTTACGCAGCAGATGCCCTTCCAGCTGCAACTCATTACTGGGAAACACCCATACACACTCATTCACACACATACACTACGGACAATTTAGCTTACCCAATTCACCTGTACCGCATGTCTTTGGACTTGCCAGAAATGCCAACTGACCCAGCCAAGGCTCGAACCAGCGACCTTCTTGCTGTGAGGCGATTGTGCTATCCACTGTGCCACTTACATATAAATATATTACATCTCACTCAAAAAATTGCTGTTTGTTCAAACCACTTACTTAAAATGAGCTGAAACAACACAATTCTCGAGATTTGTTGGGGGGACAACTGATTTATGTTCAATTCACTTAAATTTGTAAAAACTATTAAGCTAGCTTAATTCCTTCATGTTGTCCCAACACAAAACGATTGTGTGGAACCCAGCATTTTTACAGTGACATCTTAGCATTCGATGTCCCATATTCAATTCAATTCCAAAGTGTAAATATATAAAATACATCTGTGAATCCTGAGATTTGGGAAAAATGTTTATTAACAAACATTGTTTTATATAAAAATAAACCCATAATAAAAACAAGCAGGGCCTCACGGTGGTGCGGTGGGTAGCACGATCGCCTCACAGCAAGAAGGTCGCCGGTTTGAGCCTCGGCAGGGCAGTTGGCATTTTCTCACTGTGTTGGCGTGGGTTTCCTCCGGGTGCTCCGGTTTCCCCCACAGTCAAAAGACATGCGCTATAGGTGAATTGGGTAAGCTAAATTGTCCATAGTGTATGTGTGTGAATGAATGAATGACTGTGTGTATGAATGAGTATGAATGTTTCCCAGTGATGGGTTGCAGCTGGAAGGGCATCCGATGCGTAAAAACATATGCTGGATAAGTTGTCGGTTCATTCCGCTGTGGCGACCCCAGATTAATAAAGGGACTAAGCCGAAAAGAAAATGAATGAATGATAAAAACAAGCACTAGCAATAAATTACCTGTTTTTTACCTTAATTTACATAAGGTAAAATATCATCTAAATAATCTTTTAATTAAATCTAAAAATGTCAATAACAGTTTGCATTTTTAACATTAAAATATAAATCACAATTAATTCGCATTGCTTCACATATTTTACAATGTCCCTCTAAAGAAACTTTCGGGTGGGTGTTCAATTCAGGATTGTACATTCAAACTCAGCCTTATTAATTGCTCAAATCTTTCTACATCTGAGAAGGCAAATTACCTCAAGACAAATATAGCCTGTTTCCCTCCCATGCGTGTCCTACAGTTGTTTGTACAGCTCGAAATGAAGAAGTTTATTCCCACTGCAAACATTCTCCCACCTTATCGTCATAATTGCCGGAGTAAAACACAGCGACCTCAGGATGTTATTGGTTGGCATCTCAAAGTACAAACTCTTTACAAAAGCTCTTTCTCCACATTAATGTTTTACCAGTGTGCCTTCAGCAGTGACAGACCTCAGTTTTCTCCACAAAGACCACCACATGAGGTCATGAATGAGTGGGTTCCTCCGTAAATATATTTAAGCCAAAAGGCACCTTGTCAACTGTAAAATAAACACATCTTCATGCAACAGGTTGACTTCCAGCACAGTAGAAATACCCACATGCTTTGGTAGTGGATCTATTGTGGTTCAGTTACTAGGTGAGAAACACTTTTTGGTTGTTTATAACCACAATTTTTATTAATGTTATTGTGAATCACTGCCACTTCATACTTTAGATTTATACATAGATTCTCAGGTCCATCTTAAATATAACAGATCATAAAAGAATTTAAACTCAGAGCAGAAGCTGTTATTCTTCAGATGCTATTCTGGTAACCTGTGATTTGTTTCTTACATGTGCTGTACTGTTGAAACATCTCTTATTTCTCTGAAGTTGAGCTGGTCAGTATGAAACAAAAAAGAGCAAGACTAAGTGAACCAAAAAAACCAAGTGAAAACTAAATGAAAATAAAATTGATTATACTTTTGGTTTCTGTTCTACACTGTTAGACATTTTATTGTATTTTTGCGGTAACTTACTGGCTGCACTGTTGCCAGCAATTTACCGCAACTGCCTCTTTACAGTAACTTACCTGTAAATGTGTTTTACAGTATAGCAGTGCCCACCGCAATTTAATTTTACAGTAAAATAGCCTTAACGCAACTTCTTTTTCAAGAGTTCACACTTAGCTGATGATTGATTATAAAGCTTGTTTGGCATGCTGTCCCGGGAGAGAGGCGAGAGGGGAGTTTGAGCTCAGGTAGATCTCGAGAACTCCCCTGCTGTAGTAGCTAATGAACAGATAGTGATTGCTCTTGAGAAAACTACTTACTAGGGGTATGTCTATGATGCCGATTTGGATTAGTCAATTAACTTAAGTTGCATGTTTTTGGATGGCGGGAGGAAACCGGGGAACCTGGTGGAAACCCACGTGAGCACGGGGAGAATGTGTAAACTCCACACAGAAACGTCGGCTGCCTTGGTAAGGACTAGAACCAGTGACGTTCTTGCTGTGAGGCAACAGTGCTAACCACTGGGCCACCGTGCCACCCATCTAGCAAAGGAGGGGAGTAGGGGTGGAAGGAGGGTTTCTTCAAAACAAAGATGGCTGTGGTATGGAACTTAGGGTATTTATAGTGGCTTAGGAATCGTCTGATTGGTGAATCATAAATTGGATAATGCGGGACCAGCCGCAGCAATCATAAGCACGTGATCCTTAAATTAGTTTATAAATAAACTTCATTTATGGCAAAATGTCTTAATTTTACAGTATGACAATTTTTAGAGTTTACACTGGCAGTACAAAAACATTATTATTAGTATTTACTATTGGATTTAATAAATTGTAGAAGTTACGAGGTCTTGCAACAATATTCTTATTATGCATTATTATTATTCATTCATTCATTTTCTTTTCGGCTTAGTCCCTTTATTAATCTGGGGTCGCCACAGTGGAATGAACCGCCAACTTATCCAGCATATGTTTTAAGCAGCGGATACCCTTCCAGCTGCAACCCATCACTGGGAAACATCCATACAATCATTCACACACATACACTACGGACAATTTAGCTTACCCAATTCACCTGTACCGCATGTCTTTGGACTTGTGGGGGAAACCGGAGCACCCGGAGGAAACCCACGCCAACACGGGGAGAACATGCAAACTCCACACAGAAATGCCAACTGACCCAGCCGAGGCTTGAACCAGAGACCTTCTTGCTGTGAGGCGATCGTGCTACCCACTGCATCACCAAGAGGCCGCATAATTATTATATACATTTTAATTGTTTTACAAAAGTAATTATCATTCATCATTTATTTTAAAGACATTTTGCTATACAAGATGTTTATTTTTAATTAGCTGTCTCATTTTTGTCTTCAACTACAGTAGCAGTACTTGACTAGTTTCATTACAGTAGAATACTGCAAATTCCTAATATGCAGTTTATTCATTCATTCATATGCACATTGCAGTGCATATTACAGTAGTGAACTGTAAAGAATGTATGAGGTATTTTAAAGAGGCGTTTTTGCAGTAAATGACTGTACAAAGTCTAACAGTGTAATTTGAAACCCTTTTTTCATGTATTGATGTCACGTATTTTGATGTTTACAAATTCAGTATCTAAAAAACACAAAAAATCTAACAATGAATAAAATAATAATAAAATCCTATTACTTAATGTTTATATATTATCAGTATTGATGCTGTTTATACTTGATGTTAATTGATCAACTTTTATTACTATTGATCTTTGGTTCACTAGTTTATAAATACACAGCAAAAACTAAACAAAATAAACAAAATAAAATTGGTATCAATATACATTGGTCCCATTAATTACTAGTTATTTATTATTAGTGTTAATGTTATTTGCAGCTATATTTGCACATATGCCAGAGTAACTGGCGGTTCATTCCGCTGTGGCTACCACTGATAAATCAGGGACCAAGCCGAAGGATAGTGAGCGAATGTTAATATTATTTAAACTTATTTAAAACATTTATTATTTCACTGGCCAAAGTTGGTCTGCGTGTAACAAGCAAAACACAAAAATCGAACAAAATGTAAAATAACTAAATACACTCATTCATTCATTCATTCATTTTCATTTCGGCTTAGTCCCTTTATTAATCTGGGGTCGCCACAGCGGAATGAACCGCCTACTTATCCAGCATATGTTTTACGCAGTGGATGTCCTTACCAGCGGCAACCCACCACTGGGAAACACCTATACACTCTCATTCACACACATACACTACGGCCAATTTTGCTTACCCAATTCACCTGTACCGCATGTCTTTGGACATTGGAGCACCCGGAGGAAACCCATGCGAACACGGGGAGAACATACAAACTCCAGACAGAAATGCCAACTGACACAGCCGGCACCCGAACCAGCAACCTTCTTGCTGTGAGGCGATTGTGCTTCCCACTGCACCACCGTGACACAATAAAGTTATTCAAAATTCAAATAATTCATTAACCAACAATGATCAATGCTTTGACTAATGCAATGGTTCATTTTCATTAATGTGTATATTTTTAATATGGTACACAAGTTGACAAATACAATGAAATTAAATGAAGGCCACCAATAAACAATAGAATGTACAGAATGTACATTTAAACCTCATCAAAAGTAATGTAAACTACACTGTTAACAATTTCCTGTAGAATCCACAGTAACTTACAGTAAATCAATTACAACAAAAACACAGTATTTACATTTACAGCACCATTTATCTAGTTCTATATGTAATTACAGTACTGTATATCTTTGCTGTAAAATATACAGTAATTTTCATAAAGCAACTTTACAATACAGTAACATACTGCATAACTGTACCACATTAAAATACAGTTCATATTACAGTTATATACTGTGTAGTTTACAAAATTTGTTTACAGTGTAGCTAATTACAGAAAACTACATTAAGCTAATTACATTCTTTTTTTTTTATAACACAACAATAATAGGTTAAATTAAACAAAATAATCATAATTGACAAACTCAACTATAAAGTATATTCTCGTTTGGAGGGAATTACAGTTGTAATCGAGTCAGGCCTATTTCTTTGAACTCGATGAGACACTACACATATGGCAGAGGACACCCTGATCAGCTTACAGACGCTTCATTATTTATGATCTGCTTGGACAAACCCAAGCAGCACCTCTGAAGACTCGTTCAGTCAGGAATAAGTCGCGATGTTGCCGTAGACAAACTGAAGCTGTTGTGATGAACGAATGCAGAAATAATATGCTGAAGCTGCACTGAACTGCAGTCATGTTTGCGGCAGCGACCAAGAACTTCGTGAAGCAGGTTGGAGACACTGGACGCCTCATACCCGTGCCCAGTCTCAGTGAAGCAGACAGATATCAGCCCCTCAGCCTGGTGACGAGAAAGAAAAAACGACATTTCTGGAAGAAGACCAAATACGCCACAACACCCTTCTCTCTGAAAGACATACTCGTGGGAGAGAAAGAGATCACAGCGGGTGAGGTTATCATTTTTTCTGAATACAAGCTGAACAATCTCTATTTATGCCATTTTGGGTGCCATTTATTACATCAAAGTCTTATTCTTAGGTATTTATTGTGCTCATGTCATGTTTTGCTGAGGTGAGATATGGGTTTAGGACAGTATTATGGTAACTTTATTTGTAGTTTAAAGTGTAGATGTACGGTAAAGGGTGTAATTATAGAAAATTTTAATTGGAACTGTATAGTTGAAGTCAAAATGATTAGCTCTCCTGAGAAGTTGTAATTGTCTTTAAAATATTTTCCAAGTGAGAAAAGTTTTTTTTGTCCAACATATTTTTAAACATAATAGTTTTGATAACTAATTTGTAATAACTCATTTCTTTTGTCTTTGCCATGATGACAGTACATAATATTTCTCTCCTTATTTTGCAAGATACTATAGTATTCAGCTTAAATTGCAATTTAAACTAGGATATTATGTTAGGATAACTGTGGTTTGTTCTGTAGACAATTGAAAAAAAAAATCTTAAGGGGGATAATTATATTGACTTTAAAATTGTTTTAAAACTGCTTTTATTCTAAGAAAAGAAATTAGACTTTCTCCTGAAGTAAAATATTATATAAAAAATATATAGGAAATACTGTGAAAATGCTCTTGGTCTGTTAAGTCTGTTAAACATCACTTGGGAAATATATGGAAAACAATAAAAATTTCACAGGAGGGTTAATAAGTTTGAAGTCAGCTGTGCACACTATATTGGCAAAAGTTTTAGGACATCCCTTCAAGTCACTAAATTGAGGTGCTCTGATCACTTCTATTGCCTCAGTTGTATAAAATCAAGCACCTAGGAATATAGATTGTTCCTACAAACATTTGTGAAAGAATGGGTTGCTCTCAGTAGCTCATTGAAGCCAAACATGGTGTTGTGGTAGGTTTCCATCTGTACGTTAAGTCCATTGTAATTTCTGCACCAATATTCCTCGGTCAACAGCTAGTGGTTTTTTAACAAAGTGCTAAGGCATAGTGTGCAGAAGTCACCAACTTTCCACAGACTGGAAAACTTTATGTGGCCTTCAGATTAGTTTAAGAACAGTGCGTATAAAGTGTCATAGAATGAGTTTCAATGGCGTAAATGCAGTGCTGTGAAGCATAATGCCACTGGACTCTGGGTGGTGGTGATTTTCAGTTATTGGACTTGGCCTCTTCGTTCTAGTGAAATTCATTTTTCATGCTTCAGCATACCAAAACATTCTCCTCCCAACATGACTCCTTCCTGTACCAATATTACTACGCTCCAGTGCACAAAGCAAGATCCATAAAAACATAGATGAGAAGGTTTAGTGTGGAGGAACTGGACTGGCCTGCACAGAGTCCTGACCTCAACCCAACTGAATACCTTTGGGATGAATTACAGTGGAGACTGCAATCCAGACCTTTTCATCCAACATCAGCGTCTGAACTCATAAATGCACTTCTAGTAGAATGGTCGTAAACATACTCCTAAACCTTGTGGAAAGCCTTCCCAGAAGAGCTGAAGCTGTTATAGCTGGGTGGGACAACTCCACATTAAACCACATGGGTTAAGATGGGGATGTCGTTAAAGTTGATGTGCATGTTAAAGCGGATGTCCCAAAACATTTGCAGGAATTTAAGTGCACTGTAAAAAATAATCCAATAATCGTGTTATATAAGATTATAATTTTAAGCCTTTAAATACTTTCAAATTTGTATATATTTGACTCATTTCAGGTTTGTTATTAATATGTTACTAGTGGATTTATATTTTTAAATGGATTGATGTGTGAATATGTTTCAATATATGGTACTAATGCAAGTTAATAGATCATTTTACTAAAAGTAATTCTGACAGCTAAAGGTACTTGATGCATACACCGGTCCAAAAGTTTTATTTAATTTTTTTTAAATTCACATTTTATTTAGTTATATCTCTTTAAGTTCTAGGGTTTTTTTTACAAGTTTTGTTTACTTACTGAAAATTTATAATATGTCTATTCCAAGTCAATAGATCCAAGTGTGTATTTAAGGGCAGAACATATTGTAGTCTTTTAATATAATTTTTTTTTCTTGTTGGCAGGGGTTTCCTCTTATCAGCTACTAAACTATGAAGACAAGTCTGATGTTGCCCTAAATGGGCGCTTGGGCAATCATCTGATCCATGAGGTGGGAGTAAACGTGAGCGGTTCAGATTCTGTGGCAGTAAAGGCCTCGTTTGGAATTGTGACAAAACATGAGGTGGAAGTTCCTACATTACTCAGGGAACTCAATGCAAGGTAAAGAATAGTATGTATATAGTGTGTATATACAGGCTGTCAGTCTATGATAAAAGGTTAAAAGTGATTCATTATACAAGTTACATTGTTAGACCAATATGTGGTGAGTATTCATGAGTTTATTTATCTATTTATGAATTATTTAAAAAACAAAAACAGAAATATTCAGGAACAAAAATTGAATGTGATGTTTAAATGTTGATTGCTTCGGCTCCATTAGGATCTATTTTAATGGAGTCCCAAAAAGGACACAGGGATAAAAAAATAAAAAAAAGATTTTGAGAAATTGCAATCCTTTTGTGCTCTATTGCAAAATGTTTTGCACTCCTTTTTTCAAACAATTAGCAAACTGTTTACATCTCTGTGAAACTCCATGAATTTTGCATTCGTTGAATGCTCAGAAAATTTGCCAGTGGTTGCAAAATGTTTGGGTACACTGGAAAAAAAGAAAATTCATTGGATTTACTAATTTAAGGTAACTGGTTGCAAACTATTGATATGGGATGAATTTAAACAAACAAATTTAAGATAAGTAATGTTCAACTTAAAATTTGTAAATCCAATGAATCATTTTTTTCAGTGTAGCAGAATATTTGCATTTAATTATAACTCAACTTTTGCTCAATGTTGTCTCACTAAATTATTGCCATTGCCCAATTATTATTATTTAATTATTATTATTATTATTATTATTCTTTATTTGCATTTACTCTCAAAGAAACATTGTGTTAGTTCCCAAAAAATGCATATCCTCCGACAAATATATTGTACTTGCCCTTTGAAACACAACCAAATTGTATTCCACCAACTGAGACACAATTTTTCAACCCAGGCTCATTCTGAAAATGTACCGCTATATACATATCTGGAGAGCCCCAAATACGTCCCAGGAGGTATGTTTTTTTGCAGTTGTTGTTTTCACTAATCCACCAGAGGCTGCTGTGTATGCTTTTTGAGATCTCAAATTTCTCTCGCGAGTGCCATTCACACCTGCTGTTCTTGCATATATCCACCAAAGGCCGCTGTCGACTGACTGACCGATTGACTGACCCACCCTCCTCCTTCTGTAAACCCAACCAATAGTGTTTTCAAAAGCACAGATTGACATACGAACTTCTGGCTACATAATTCGCAATCTCCAGAAATGTATATAGGGCTACGTTTTTTAGAATTAGCAAATGTTCAATTTTTCTACAAATGTTGTGCTCCCCAGAGAAACGTTGCTTTGTTCCGCCACCTCCAACAAAAGAATTACATTGCATTCGCTTACCAAAAAAACTTTTGCATTCGTTTTCTCACACCTTTTTTTTTTTTTAATCAGGAAAGTTGACCTGGATCACTGTTTGATCCGTCAGTCTAAAGAGAGTGGACGCACTGTTTTGTGTGTAGTAATGGAAAGTATCCGCACTACACGCCAATGTTCCCTCACTGTCCATGCTGGAGTACGAGGAACGACCATGAGGGTAAACAAAGCAAGCATGGCCTACAAACAATATACTGTACAGGCTATAAAATATAGTGTTTAAAGCTTTCTTTCTTTCTTCCACACAGTTCCAGATAGATGATGGGCGAAACCCTAAAGGTCGAGATAAAGCCATTGTTATTCCAGCCCACACAACCATAGCATTCAGTGTGCTGGAGCTTTATGTGCGACTCGATGGACGTCTTGGTAAGCTCTAAATTACTGTACAATTGTAAAAATAGAGTATTCTGACTCAAAGTCCATGCATAATTATTACTAAAGTCAACATTTTTATATATTTTTTTTTTTTCCCCAAACACATTTTAACAATTCCCTACGGTGGCTGAGAGAACTCAAACGTGCTGGTTAAGAAAACACATGCAAATAGAAAACCATTAACAAATTGAGAAAACATCTTCTCTAATTTGACAACACATGCAAGTACACATAATGCACACCCCAATAGAAGTGTGTCAAGGGGAGCCCAAAAATTAATGAACCCGGCCGCTTCCTGCTTCCTGCGAGTCAGCGGTGTTGTCAGAGCGGTGTTGCATTTGGGGTTTTTTTAACTGCCTTATCGTACAGTTCTATGTTGTTTGTATATATAATAATCTGATGAATTATCTCACTTCTCAGATCTCCGACAACACTGCTGACTAAGGAAGCAGCTGGGTTTGTCATTTTTTGGGTTCCTCAATATTTCCATTGTGGTCTGCATCATTTGCAGCGAGTTTCTGTATTTGCATGTTTTGTAAGAATGTGCATGAACGTTGTCAAATTGAGGTTTACTCAATTTGTTTGTTTTTTATATTTAGATTTGTTTTCTTAACTTGCAGCGCATTAGAGCTGCAAACATTTCACCATAAATTACAAACCACACACATTTAAATAATCACTATTCATTTTGTATGTAAACATTAATAAGGGATTACTGAGAGATGTTATTTTAAGGAAGATTGGGAGTGATAAGTACTTTTTATTTAGATGTGTATAATTAATCAGCAGCTTTTATTAAGCCTAACCATTGGATATCAGGAGTCCTTCAATCCTCAGTGTCATTTTTTTGCTGAACTACAGCCTTAAGTCTTTAAAAATATAAAGTATAACACTTTGCCAAGGTTAAGAATTCTGAAACATGAGCTCTCAAAAATGATGAAGTCCCCAAACCAACTTACCGAAACAGAACTTGTAATTCTGGAAGATATATTCTTAAAACAGCTGCAAAAGAGGAAAAGGTGCAGGTCTGAACATATGGGCTTCCAAAATAATTATGCAAGTACTTTAGATTTAGATGTAATCCCTTTAAGTTTTGAGCTCATTTCCAAATTCCTTCACATGGGTTTAACTAATTACCTTTGGTGCCAATTTGGTCAGACATTTGTGTAGCTCCAGAGTCAATGGGAGGCTTTGAGAAGGAACAGATACGCGAGCAGCTCGGAGGATTCATTGGTCGTTTTTCCGTTGGAAGACTCCGGAGATTCCTGTCAGGAATCATCTATGGGAATCCTTTCAGAGCAGGTGAGCTCATACTGTATCATAGCTGTGAGATTTGAAGAATTTTTCCAAATATAGTTGAAGCCAAAATTATTAGCCCTCCTGTGATTATTTTTCTTTTTCATATATTTCTAAAAACAGAGCAAAGAAGTTTTCACTGTATTTCAGATAATATTTTTTTTCTCCTGGAGAAAGTCTTATGTTTTATTTCGGCTAGAATAAAAGAAGTTTAAATGTTTTTTAAAACCATTTTAAGGTCAATATTTTTAACCCTCTTGAGCAATTTTTTTTATGATTGTCTACAGAACGGACCACTGTTATACAATGATTTGCCTAATAACCCTAACTTAACCTAATTAACCTAGTTAAGCCTTTAAATAGCCCTATAAGCTGAATACTAGTGTCTTGAAAAATATCTTGTAAAATATTTTGTAATATCATAATGGCAAAGATAAAAGAAATTAGTTATTAAAACTATTGTGTTTAGCAATGTCTCTAAAAAAATCTTCCTTCTGTTAAACAAAAATCGGGGAAAAAATATACAGGGGGGCTAATACATCAGTAGGGCTTATACTAATACTTCAACTGTATGTCTTGACTTGTCCCTTTGTGCTTACTGTAGATGACAGGACATTTGAAGAGCTCACTCACTCTGACATGTACATGGATGATGTCGTGACGGACTACTATGAGAAGGCTGCCAGCATGACGGATCTGTCCTCAGCATACCTGCGGGATGAGAAGCACACGCGTGTCAATCTGCTCAACCATAATATACCTAAAGGACCATGTGCCCTGTGCGGAATGGGACACCAGAGGCGTGAGACTGTGTACGGCTGTCTGGAATGCACTTCAGGAGGAAACAAATATGTCCGTCTTCATGCTGTACCATGTTTTGATCTTTGGCACAAAACCTTGAGGTGAGGAATGGCCTGGAGTTCCGTTGTCCAAAGCTGTTTCTGGAGAACCAGTGGCCTGCTGAGTTTAGCTTGAAGCTTATTTAAGCACACCTGATCCAGCCAATTAAGGTCTTCAGAATCTGAAACTAGCTATGTTTCCATCCAAAGACGCGAATTAGGATTATGCACAAAACTGGAATATCACATGAAATCACATGTAATAGTCTGTTTTGTATAATTAAAAATGATTGAAACCAGTAATTTAAAATATTTAAATATATTTATCATTTTTACTGATCACATTAAAGGGCCATACTGATCACATTAAAGTGATCTGTAAATCTGTAGAGAGGACAATCAGCACAAACTGGAACCGCATTTTTTTTTAAAAGAAGACGAGTGGCAAATCCGGATTTCTCCATTTCCAGATTCGAAAAGCTCTCGGGTAAAATTTTTTCCTTGCAAACATATTTTTTTCATGTGTTAGCAGACCACTTTAATCCACACATGTGGGTCCACACGAGAACTGTGCTCTCATTGTAAGGAAATGGAAACAAAACCTTTGTTGCGGCAAATTTACAAACGCAACACTGACAACCCATGTTTCCGACCAATTCTTCTACTACTTGTTTGAATTACGTTGGCAACACAACGTGGCATCTCTCTGAACACTGTAACAGGTAAAATGAGTCTTTGAAGCTGTATCATGTACATTAATGAAGTTGCACCTCGTTCATAATGACGTCACTGTACCAGCCAGTACAGACAGCCAATCTCCACGCTGGAATTTAGACAATAATCTCATCTTCCTGACATTGCTTCAAAATTTCTTTTTAAACCGGAGGAACGAATTTGCTCTAAACAACGCAAAAACAACTTATTTTCACTTTTTAGTCAAATATATGTCCTAATAGTGTTTTTAGCAACATGGGTTGACTGTCAACATCTCAAAAAATGCATTTTGGTGTTTCGTGACCCTTTAATGCTACCTAAAAAAGCATGAAAAACATTTTTTTTCTTCACAATTTTCCAATATTTGACTTGTAGTGTATACTCTTAAATGAAAAAAAATCATTGTAACAAAAGTATAATAAAACCAAATGAAAGGGGCTGATCGTAGACAGAACTAGTGCTAAATTGTCACATTGTTTACATATTGTCAATAACATGCATTAATATACATTTTGAAATGGCGCTTCTTACCTAATACAAATGGGCAAGACAATAGATACGTTAGGTCAAAAAGCTAGGGCAGATATTTGTTTCATCACGTGAAGGCCAGCTGCTGTTTTTTTCGAGCACACTAGGTCATCTGAATAATTCAGGCCTATCAATAAATTAGCCTGTAGATCACGTGAAGGTGGAGCAGGAAGTGAAATACTGACAGATGCCTCCTGTGAACAGAACACCGGCCAACTGTTTCCAGAGAGTGTGAGGGCAAGGTTACATCTGTGTGTTTATTTGACACCTGTTGGCCTCACTAGCCAGAACAGTGCAATAGATGGAAAATATATATGCATCTAGCTTTAGTTAATTGTAAACCACAGAATGTCAAGAGCTTGAATGACAAGAGCATATCTTAAAACATTGCTTTGACTGATTCTTGTCCGGTCTAAAATGTTTACTATGTCTGTTTACAATAAAGAGAATTATCTAAAATGTTTATGTTGAGAATCTTACTCGCATTTATTTGATCAAACAAACAGTATTGTCAAATATTGATAACTGATCATTACTCCAGTGTCACATGATCTTTCTTTTAGGTTTGCTTTTTGTTCAAACTATGTATTTAAAATGGGGTTGGGGGTGCAACTTAATTGTTTTATGTTCAATCAAATTGAATTTGTAAAAACTAATATATTAACTTAATTCCTTCATGTTGTCCCTACACAAATCGATTGTGTGAACCCAGTATATATTGAAGTCTAAATTAGAGAACAACCTACATTTTCCTAAATGTCGAGGCCACAGCTTAGTCCTATTTTACGTTATCCTACAGGAATTATAGAGTAGTTTTTAGGCATTTTGCAAGTTAGATATATTTCTAAGCACAGAATAAAAAACAAATCAGATATATATTTTAAAAATAAGACTGATCAAAATTACAGAATACTTTTAAATACATCTTGGTTATTGTTGTTAATATGGCACCTGGTCTTAAAGTCCTTAATTACTCTCATAAACCCTGTTTAAGTGGCATCCAAACTTCCCAGGTATTACTGACTTTGCATAATTGGAAACTAAAGTTTTAAAGTGACTGAAAGCATCCAACAGTGGGTTAACCAGCTGAAGAGCAAAGGGATCGGAGGTGAATTGTCATGGTTTGCTGATGTTTTCTGCCGTAGTGTTTTGGGAGTAAATCGAACATTTATCAGAAGCCCCGTCCAGAGTCCTGACCTAAACCTCACAAGGCTGGTGATGTGCTGTGAGACTAATGATGTTCAGCTCTCAAAAAAAAAAAAAAAAAAAAAACATTTTCTGTTTGTTCAAACTAATTAAAATCGAGCTGAAACAAAACCATTACTGAGTTTTTTGGGGGACAACTTGTTAGTTTTAGCAAATTTAAGTGAATTAAACATAAAACAATTAAGTTAACATAATTCCTTCCTGTTAGCAATGCCCTGTGAGAGACTAGTCAAGTGCTGTGAGACCAGTTATGTCTGTGATAAGAGACTAGTGATCTGCTGTGAGACACTAGTGATGTGTGGGGTGGCCGCAGCTATGCTAAATTCAAAACAAGGCCTGTATACTTCATATTCATGTGACTACTCAGTAACCTGCAGACATGTTGCTTGTAAAAATGTTTTTGTTGAAGTGCCTTGATGATTTTGTAAAACAGTTCAATTTGTTTATCAGAAGCCCCTTTAGCAACATGGAAATAATGAAATGGCCAGTCCAGAGTCCTGATCGAAACCTCACATAAAAGCAGTGTGTAAGACTGGCGATGTGCTGTGAGACTAGTGATGTCCAACACTCAAAAAAATGACATTTGCCGTTTGTTCAAACTGCTTATTTAAATCGAGATGAAACAAAACCATGATTGGGTTTTGGGGGGGGACAAATGCAGTAACCTGCAGACATGCTACTTTTAATGTTAAAAAAAAAGTTTGTTGAAGTGCCTTGATAATTTTGTAAAACAGTTCAATTCATCGAAAGAGAGAGCACAGGTTTCTTTTCACATCTTTATTACTTAAAAAAATAATGACCAACATTCTGCATTAATGACAAAAACAGCTCGTATGCAGCAGGCCTTTTCTTTTTCCATATTAAAGCTTGCATCAGAACTCACCCACTGCCAATCCAAACACTCTCCATTCTCACAAACAATCCCACTTAAGGACATGCACTCGGGCCCAAACTAAATCACAAGAGCCACACAGAAACAAATAAATATAGACCTTTTTTCTTCTTTTTCACTTCAAGTCAGAGTTAAAGCACTTTTTGATCCTGTATTACTTGGATGAGAGAGAGAGGGAGGAATATTGCAGTTAGTTAACCACTGAAAAGACAGTTTGGCACAACTGATCCACATTTCCAGTTCAATAAAAATGTCAAATACAGCCAATGGGATGATGAATATAGCAAGACCAATCCATTCATGACCCAAACATCCAACTCCTGCTTTACGTTAAGCTTTGTTGCTTAAACTACAAAACTATAAAACAAGCATATTGGATGCTGCAGAAACAGGCATGAAGCCATTTATATTTTACGACTGTAAAATAGGAGATGCTCTCAAAACAAGGCACTTGGAGGCCAGGACTATTTAGAGACAAAAAAACTCAAAACAGATCCATTCAATACTGTTGCTTTCGGTGCAAGTAACATCACCGCCATGCACATTAAACCCAAGATGCTCTGAGACTAATGGTGGGTTTTAAAACACACAAGTCTTGACATACTAAGGCTGACATCACCGCATATCATCCAAACCAAATAAATATGTTTATCAGTCCTTATTAAACCAAACACGACTTAGAGATATGCTAAAACATTCCCACACTAGGAAAGCTTATTGAAAATAAGGTCCGTTTTGTAACTTTATTTCCCGCCTAGCTTAACTACACATCAACAGCTACTCCTGTGAACTGCTCACAGTAGAACCAGTAGGGAGGTGATAAGACTACATTCTTGGAATGAGAACGATTCTGGCCTCAAAACAACAGCTAACGAGGCTTTAGCCTGCTCAAATCCATTCACACCCAGTCCAGTGTTTTTGCTCCTTGACTCAAATTTGCGCTTTTAGTGTTTATTAGAGTAAGGGTTGGTTAATTGTGCAAAACAAACCCAGCCTGGAATCTGCAATCCACTCTCTGTTAAAAGAATCGCATGGAATTTTGCACCAGGCCAATATAAAGCCAAATGTCTCTAGAAAAAGAGCAGGAGGGATAGACGTATGGTGGTCCTGTGCTTTGGTCAAACAGATTCAGTCAGTACGGCGTTCCCAACCGCTCCTACTGCAGCAGCTTTTGATTGAGGATCTCCCAGATTATAGCTTTCCTGAAATATGGCATGTGATTCTAGAGAAAGACAGGAAATGAGTGAATAAATAGTAACAAAGAAATTTGGAATTAATGAACCGCTACATTACGCAGTACCAAAAAGCCATTTTGGGAATATTTAAGCATATGTGAATAAGTAGCACCTGTCTAAAAGTGAGGTTGCGTCCTCTTGAGATATAATCAGCATATTTGCATACGAACACGCCACAATCACTGCCATTCTTCTGCTGAGGAATCTCCTGCAAATTAAAATTTACAGTGTGAAGACCAACAAAAATAAAATGTGATATTTGAATGTCAATTTTTGTATAAATTTAGTGCAGAAATTAGTGCTTGCCACACAACTAAAACTGAAAGCGGTCTAAAACTTGCATTTGCAAACAATATAGCTGCTGTATTTTACTTCATATTCATTTGTTGCGCCCTCTTGTGGACACCAGAAAACATCTTTGGTATTGTGGCTTTAATCTTAGGTAGAAATCATTTTGAATCTTGGGAAGTATAAAATAAATAAAAAAAGTAAAGAATTAAGTTTTTGTTTACAAATCTACATTTCTCTTACAGGTTTTCTGTCTTTACACTATGCCAGCTTTCAGGTTTAGTTATTTATTAAAATAGATAAAATGTTGAGGATTTTTTTTTTTTTTTTTTTTTACCTTGGAACAAAAATTTGGTATAGTTATACATTTCTATAAATACTAATGCTTACAGTAGGCCGGAGACTGCTCACGATCCACTTCGACACATCCAAATCTTTTCCCTTCTTCACCTTGAACTCCTCTTTCAGATAAAGTCTAACAGAGACATGCAATATGATATCAGTAAATACAGTCCCTTATAAAATACATACTGTCAACAAATTCAACAGATACATTTAATCCATTGATGCACAAACCCCTTCTAAAGCTCAAAATGGCTTTAAAACACCCTGTATTCATTTTTATTTTTTTTAACCAAGGCTAAGTGTTTGCTGAATCTTTGAAATAAATGTATTTTTATCATTTCAGGTGTTTATTAAAATTATCATTTTGATTTTCACAAATCATTGTATTTTCTTGTGTATTTCTAAATAGATTTTACATGTCAAAAAAAAAAAAAGATATTTGCTAATTTTTATGGGTAAACTTTATTCAAAGAGAAAGAAAAGAAATTAAAATAAGCATTGATATTAAACAAAAAAAATGTTGAAGGGTATCTAGAATACTGAATGATGAAATACATTTCTTGCACATACACAGAAAATAAACACCCCATGTTGAACACAAAACTATTTTAGCTGCAAAAGTGGCCGTTTAAATATACAAGTAATGGAATAAAGTAATGTATTTTTTATTTGATGCCATGTCAGCAACCAAGACTATTTTATGGCAAGAACATTTCAATAATAAATATACAATTAAAAACAAAAAACAAATGAATACATAAATTCAAAATGTTATTTATTTAATTTATGATAAAAATTCTAAAAATTTCTTTGTTAAAAATGTTCTTAAGAGAGTTCATTTCATAAAAAAGGCCTTCTAGAATCACTAAAAGCAGGACAGTCCAGTAAAATGTAGTAACAGAATAACTTACAGAATCAAATTGCAGATGTCATCATGTCGTTGACCCATGGAGTCATATGATCGGACCGACTTTGATTTAAAGTCAACAACCTACCAAAAAGAGGATATATTTCACACAAAAAAAAACCCCAAACAAACACAGAAACAAATAAAAAGCTAAAACAATATTTAAATCAACTAGCCCATTAACAATAGAGCATGAGACAGAAAAAAATGAACTATTTTTAACAGAGTTTGAACACAGAATACTTAATTACTCACAGCGAGAGACCAGTGAACCCCCAGGTGAAGAGGGACCAGAATGATGTCAAACAGAAAGAGGTCTACAGCCTTCGTCCAGCGACGTACTGCAGAATGTCCACCGCTATGTAACTTGGGAAAGAGGAAGGTACTAAAAGAGTAGACCTTCTTTCCTAATACTTCCTGCTCACTCCGGGCCATCACAAGATTCATATAGAAATTTATCACCTAAAAACAACAAGGTAATGTTAAATCAAAAGCAGCTTTTCTCATTAAATAAATGAGATTAAGTCATTATTGAGTCAATTATTACATTAGAGATACTATAGTACATAAAAAATGCTGATGACAAAAAAATACAATTATTAATTGATTAAATTAATTAAATAGAACTTATTTAATTTATTACTATTTAGCCTAAATAAATAAAAAATTATGAAATTAAGCTTCATAAATCCATTTAGGCATTATAGCTTACATCATGAAAATAATATTTATGTACAAAATGTAATATTTTTAATGAATAAGTCCTAGATTACAAAATGAGCAACTAACAAACAACAAAACAGTTAACAACTAAATATACAATTTCAGGCAATAGTGAAAAGTAATAAACAAGATATACAGAATTATTAGCCCCCCTGTATATTTTTCCCCCAATTTCTGTTTAGAGGAAAGAAGTAAAATAGTTTTAATAACTGATTTCTAATAACTGATTTCTTTTATCTTTGTCATGATGACAGTACATCATATTTTATGAGATAGTGGTCAAGATACTAGTATTCAGCTTAAAATGACATTTAAAGGCTTAACTAGGTTAATCAGATTAATTAAGCAAGTTAGGGTAATAAGGCAAATCATAGTATAATGATGGTTTGTTCTGTGGACACAAATAAAAACAGCTTTTATTCCAGCTGAAATAAAACAAATAAGACTTTCTCCAGAAGAAAAAATATTATAGGAAATGCTGTGAAAGATTCCCAGGTCTGTTAAACATTATTTGGGAAATAATTGAAAAATAAAAAATATATATAGAAATTCTGACTTCAACTGTATATGTTGAAAATAACTGTACCGACATATTATGCTTTCCTAATAAAACTCTTGAGACGACATTACCTCATCATTGAGCCAGCTGCCCTCTTGTAGTGTTGCCAGATCTCTCTGTGTGATACGCAGTTTGAAAGCACTACATAAAACCAGGTTTGGATCACTCTGAGCAAGAGCAGCACTCACTTCCTGCTGCATCTCCTGTTACAGGACACAAAGAGAACACTGTGACTCAAACCACAAGGAAAACAACCTAGCTGACACTAAAACATAAGTGAAAACAAATACACTTTATTAACAAAAAACAGGTTTACATAACAATATTCCTCTTTCTGTCTGTGTTTGCTTTTGTGATTTCTCAACATTAATAAAAACACAATTTATTGAGAGTATTTTCATAGAAAATATCATTTGTAAAATTCTTTGAAATTAAGGGCGTACTCACACTAGGCTATCAGAACCGTGCCCGGGCACGTTTCCCGGTTTGTTTGACAAGTGTAAGTGCTCTGAATCGGGCTCAGGTGCGGTTCAGTTGACTGGCCGTGGCCCGGTTGAAGGAGGTGCGCCAGAGCGCGGTTCGGTTGGGCTCAGGCACGGTACGCTTGCAGTGTGAGTGCAAAGCACGCCCGAGCGTGAAACTGAAGACACAACTTCCCTTTCAAGGAACTGTTTCATATGGATCTATTAATCATTCTTACTTTTCAATTAACGCGAACTGTCATAGTTTATCAAAGATGCAACCGTGCCCAGTAAGAGTACGCCCTAAGTGCAAAAGTCATGACTTTTCAGTGTCAATGTAACTGCTTATATCTGTAATAAGTGGATGCGATTCATAAAACTGTTACAATGAGTACAAAACAGCCCAATTTGGATTTGTAGCAACTAAAGTTTATAGCAATAGGTTTGAAATATTTGCTGGTAATAAAGAAGTGTTTTTATGCAAGTATCTTGAAAATAAAAGTAGACTTAACCCACTAAAACAAACATCAATCTGAGAGAGACTGAGGTGACGGTAACCTTGGTCATTCTGGGAAACTCCTCTTCACCGCGTCTCACTGCATCTGTAATCACTTCAGATCTGGAAGGTATCAGAAGCGAAAAAGCAGAATCCTTGTCCTTCAGATTCAACCTGGCTTCAACCTCAGCTGACAGATCCACATCTACAGCCTGAAGAGAAGATGAGAAAGAAAGGTGTTAGAAAACAAAACACTACAAGCCATTATATACCATGTTTCTTTAAAATGTGGTCAAAATACAGCTACGCTAGGCCTGTCAAGGTATCTATTTTTTGTCGTATGATATATTGCACCAAAATATATTGCGAAAAACATATATTATCATTTTATGTCGCTCATTATATAATGCCAGAATGACAATATAATAATATCATAATGCAAGTACACTCTTCCAAAAAACACATCATATTTTATTCTTAAGAATGTTTTATTTAACTAGTAATTTTAACAATTTAATAATTAGGTATTGGAATCCGAATGTGAAAATGCATATCCTAAATAGATAATAATAAAAAGTGCAAGGTAAAAAGTAACTGCGATAAGTTGTCAGACACCCACATGAAAATATACTAAAGTAATTTATAGTAAATACTAGTGTTTTCTTAACCACACTGACACCTCCAATAGAGAGAGATGTTGCACAATCAGCTAAAATGTTGCTAGAATTGGCTTTTATGTATGGCCGATATATATTGCATCACCAAAAATGATTGAGATCATGTCCATGTGTTGTACAATAAGTCGATATATTGATTATTGTGACAGGCCTAAGCTACACAAAACAAAAAACTTTTCAAACTAAATAATTAAAAACTAAATTATGTTATTATTAGTTTCCAAAATAATAATTTAAGTCAGTGTGAACCGGAAGTTGCTGAGACTTCATTTCATTATGTACTTCCAACTGTAACAAAATATTGAGTAGGGGGCGGGGCTTTCATTTTGCACATCATTCCCTCATAGCAAACTTATGGTAAAAAGGGGTGTGGTTAAGAATATTAATATATAATACAGTATATTGTAATACAATATATTAATACAGTTGCTATGGAAACCCTCATATTGACATCAACAGAAGGATCGCCACTCCAAAGGCAGAAGCAAATGGTCAGTCTTTGACGATTAATAAATCTAACTTTTTTTTGTGAATTAATTTAAACAGTTAAAATGTTTACTTTAACAATAACAATGTGAGCTATCGAAATAAACATTATAACTTTTGATTTCACGAGACGCTTCACAGCACATGCATAAAGCACTTACGATTTTTCTTGTAGTTTGATTATCCAAGGCTCCTTCCTTGACATCACTTCCTGTTGTGCTTCGATAACCATCCATTGTTCTGTCACATTAAAAAAAACAAAAACAGAAATAAATCTTTCTGCATTCGGTAAATGCATATAAGGATTACGTAGCATGTTAAAGCATTACCTGTCTTTAATCTGCATCAGAGATAGTGGATCCCGCCACATAGACATGTTAGGGATGACTAAAGGCAATTAGGCGAACAGAAAATGTAAGTATAATAGAAGCTCTTCATCAAACGTTTATGAAAAAAATTTGAAGTTCTAAGTATAACAGAGAAGTGAAGATTAATTTAAATAAACACTCACCTCTTACTGGCGCAGGTCTGCTCAAGTCAGTAGTGCGACAGATGGAGGTGTGTCCATTGACCTTGTGTCCATCAATGGGGAAAGCTGTGCTAAAAGATTTGATTGAAAACAGTGTTAACTTGCACCAGCTAAGCTGTAGTGATTTTAATAATAATAATAATAATAATAATAATAATAATAATAATTTATTCATGTGCTTACATGGAAGGCTTCATCCGTCCAAATGGCAATGGTTTGCTCTTTGAATATTTTTCAGATGCCATCTCCACTAGCTTCCTGTAATGCTCTCGATCACTCTCTCTCAATGCCTACTCAAAAGAAAGATGCTCAGGAAGCCATGTATAAAAAAAAAGGTAATAAGTTACAACATTACAATTCAGTTTGCTAACCTCCTCCACGGTCAGGCAAGGTTTGGGTGTGCGGCTCGGGTGCTCCATCTCAGGCTGTCTTGCGTTCAGCCCGTGGGTGGTACACGACGTCACTAACTTCAAGGATCTGCGCATGTCTCTGCTTCTGTCCTGATTTGCTTTGTACAGCATTGTTCCACTGTACAAGGAGAAACATGCAGATACTTACAGAATATCTAAAAGTGCATTTTAGAATCAAACATCATTCTCGATCGCAAAGGAAAAGTACCTATTTTCAAGTCTTATTTTGATACTTCGGTTGCCATATGATAGGTAAGATTCATCAATATTTTAAAAGGACAGACTGCTCACAATTGAAAGATGTTATGTCATTAAATGTTTCAAAAAAAAATGATGGTTAGCAATCAGATTTAGTTAAAAAATAATAATAATAATTTTATTTATATATTTATATATTTATTTATTATATACATATATAAATGAAAGTCAATGGAAACTGCAACTGTTCTAAATATCTTCTTTTGTGTTGCACAGTTTGCCACACCAGTCCAGAATGAAATAAAAAAAAATAAAATAAAAAATTACTATTGAGTTTACCATCTTGTTACTGTCTGAAAAAGAACCTGTAATTGATTAACTTAATGTTTAATTATATTTTAAAAAATGAATAGACAATTTAATCAATGAATTGCCTGAATGATAACCATGTAACCATTGTAAATAAGGGGGCACACTACGTTTTCAGCCAAAAACTAGAAACTGTTTTCTGCCTGTTTATTTACACAACTGTTTTTGCAACTGCATAAATCTGAAAACTGTTTTCAAAGTGGACGTTTTTGAAAATAATGGCTGATAGCGTGTCCAAATAAACAAGAGTTTCTGAAATCGATGGCATCATGTGCGTGCAAAAATGAAGACAAGTGCAAACAAACACACAACAATGGCGGAGTACATATTAGTGTTCTTACACACACAGAAAATTCTACATTCACATTGTCACTTCCCTAAAGGTAGCGTTTACTAAAAAGGTGACAGGATCAAATACTGGCCTGGCATACATAATGCAACTTTTTTGGCTATTTTTTTTTACAGACGTTTAAACATTGTTTTGAAAACGTTACTGTCTAAACGTGAAACTTTTCAAATTTGGCTACATCATTGTTGTGCAAACATAGCCCAAGTAATCAAGCAAAGATGCTACTGTTAGTAGTTTGTGACAAGTGATCCTAAATTTGTTGCATAAAGTAAAAACAAAAACAAACAACTATACTTCTGAACAACAAAGAAACGTGGGAATATTGCTCATTTAAACTGATGTGTAGACAAGAGTAACACATTCCAGTTTACACCTACTGTTTAAATAAGTCTCATTTATCCATTTTACTCTGGATTTGAGAAGATAGTCTGTAGGCAGGGTGTACTGGATGCATTTTTTTTCTGATCTAATGCTGCAAAATAAGCTTGTGCAATTTCCATATGAATATGAAAGGAGGCAACGGAAAAATAATAGAGATTAAGAGCTTTTATTTCAGTTCTGAACTCTGGGTTTATGTCAGATCAGTTAAAAAAAAAACATTTTCTGATATTCTTTTTCCATCAAATACACATTTCAAACAAAAAAAAAAAAAACTTAAGAAGGTCGCTGGTTCAAGCCTCGGCTGGATCAGTTGGCGTTTCTGTGTGGAGTTTGCATGTTCTCCCCGTGTTGGCGTGGGTTTCCTCCGGGTGCTCCGGTTTCCCCCACAAGTCCAAAGACATGCGGTATAGGTGAATTGGGTAAGCTAAATTGCCCGTAGTGCATGTGTGTGAATGAGTGTGTATGGATGTTTCCCAGTGATGGGTTGCAGCTGAAAGGGCATCCGCTGCGTAAAACATATGCTGAATAAGTTGGCGGTTCATTACGGTGTTGTGACCCCTGATTAATAAAGGGACTAAGCCGAAAAGAAAATGAATGAATGAACAAAAAAAAAAAAAAAAACTTTAAATTCTGTCTGCCTAGCTTTTTTTAACCACATTTACACTTGTATATAGCATTGACCACTTGTGATCCTAAAACCTAGTGCAAATACCTTTGGGGATTTTGGGGGAAAAAATTATCACCTCTTTCAAAGTCTCCTTTTAATCATGTAATCAGTAATATGGTGAATAAAAGAGTGCATTATGTAATACATAAATATTATATAATATAAAAATACATATTGAGAAGACAAGGAAACAGCTCAAATTTGTAAAACGCATTCAAATTTGGACCAAATAATACTCACTCAGCTTTGCGTAAAGCCTGGGGATTGGTTTGCATATTGGCTGCTGTTTTTTCTTTATTTTTAAGTCCCATTTCCATTTGTTTATCTGCAGAGAGATCCATTAAAAATATTAAGTCGAAAGCACACCACTTGTAACTTAAAATTACTTTCTACTTAAACTGGAACTCCTGTAAAGGCAAAGCTGAACTTTCAAATGATCTAAGAGGCCTTTCTAATATGCTGATCTGAACATTTCTTATTTAATATCTTAAAAAAAAATAAATAAATAAAAAGCAATAACACTTCATATTACTATGGAAGATGCAACGGCTTTCTGCACGATTCACTGAAAGAACTGAAAATGAAATAGGTCTGACCCTAAACGTTTGAACAGTAGTTTGTGTCTGTCAAATTCTTTGCCATATCATACACACACACACACACACGCACACACACACACACGCACACACACGCACACACACACACACACACAATAGAAAAATGAGTTCACACTCACCCATGCTGTCACTTTCAATCCATGAACTCAGGCTGTTGCTGTATATGTCATCAATACCCATAAATCCAACCCTGCCAACCTGAGCAAGGAAAACAAGAAACGAGACAATGTGAACAGTGAATGAAACCAAGGCTGTGCAAAGATGCCATACGAGTGAGGATTTTATGATAATACCTGCGTAAAGGCATTCTGCTTTTCATGTTCAGCCTTTCTATGGACTCTCGAACGAAACAAACCAGCAATTCCAGAAAAAGTTTTCTTGACCACCCTGATAATCACATCTGTAGAGAGAGAGAGAGACAGAAAGAAATGGACCTTTTACACATTTCCGGGTTTCTCAATAGCGGATGTCATCATAGTTGGGTAAACTTAAAATCGCAGTGAATGGGAGAGTACAACGCTAGTTATTGGTCCATTGTATTTCATGCAAATGCACTTGTTGAAGTCAACTGTTTTTCATATCACAATATCTGCAGCAGTATATTCCAGATTTTCCAACATTGTGCATTAATAGTTTATATTTATATAAAAGAAAATCTCATTAAAACTTACCATAGATATTTACATTAGATGTCGCCTACGCTGTTGTCTAATGAAAGGAATGCATCAATAGAGCCGCCATTTTAGTACAGGGTAGCACTCCTTTAAAATGAATGTGGGACCAAGGTGTAGTGGAGGACTGGCCATCCGATATGTAAACATATATATATATCTGATATATTTTGCCCATTTCTACATTGATGGATAAGTAACCGTACGGGCATTGCCGACAAAGAGCATGTGTTTGTGTGCATGAAAATGTATTATCCGCCCTCCCTGTTAAATTTTATCTAATCCGTGTCCTGAAACACACCCCCTCTCCTGCTTTAATTTCTAATTCTAATGGAGGGAGCGATTCGTTTGTGAATGAATCTCCGTTATGAGTGACTCGTGTGAACCATCGATATCCTGGTGTCTCAATGTGCATAATATTCACCTTTCTGATCTAAATGGTATATAACATTTGTAATATTCAATAATTTATGGTGGACAGTATGCACATTGAGGCACAGGCACTGTTATGTTATCAGGCACCCTTATAAGTTACTTCAAAAACTAGCCGTTACTTCACTTAGCTGACAAGAATACAAATTCTGGCACAGCAGTATCGTTGCCATATTACATTTACATTGTTTGCTGATTTTATTCAACAAAACTAGCAGAAGCCTAGAATTTAGTGCAATTTGGTGCTACTTTGCCTTATGGTCAATGCAGTAAGTGACAGTACTATCATCAATAACATTACTTGTTTAGCACAAAAGTTCCTAACATACAAAATCATAAAAAATGAAATGTTATGCTTTTATGCTTTGTTTTCTTGTTACTACACCCATACGCAGCACAAAAGTCCAGCATCTTCAGATTGGCTTTAGTCTTGACTAGTCCAGTTGAATGACTTTTGTCCTGGGAGCACTGTAGAGATGTGGCGGCAGTATTGACGCATGCTCAGGGTCATCATGCAATAACTAGTGTATACAACTATGGGTCTTTTCCCACTTATCCATGCTAGTTATTTGTCCATTGAATTTCATGCAAATGCACTCCAAACTTTCTTTTCAAACAGTCATTGAAGTCAACTGTTTTCCATATCACAATAATATCTACAGCAGCATATTGCAGATTTTCCAACATCGTGCATCAATAGTTTATATTTATATAAAAGAAAATCTCATTAAAACTTGCCATGTCTTGCTCTTTTGACTTCTGGGTATTCTGACACACCATCAGTGGAGTAGACGCTGAAACACATGAAAAAATAAATATTTTAAAAAAGGTAAAATCTTTATAAATAAAATACAACATAAATTAACGTTAGGCTCACTAGCAAACACAATACTGACAATACAGCAAGAATGTCTTTTAAAAACAAACATGTTTACACATTTACACAAAAGCATATTATAATAAATATAGCCATTTCAAAAGTCTAATTAACGTTATAGCAAACTAAAATTAATTTAAATGATCGTAATACTGTAACATTAATCTAATGAGACGAATTGTGATTGTTTGCTGTCAATCAAGCGTCTATTGATTAATTGTTTACACTGAACTGATTCCTGCCCCTAAAGCCAAATGCTAATAAGCTACACTTGCTATTGTTCAGGTAACTTACAATAACAAACCACAAGCTGGCACGTGTCCATGCAAGGCACTGTGTAATAAACACAAAAGCACTTAATTTCATTCACACATAAAGAAAAAGACGAATACCTCTGATAGTTGCGTTTGGCGGGCCTGCTGTTCTCCTGCCGCTGCGTGTCTGTGGCCGCGGCTCGCGTTGTACTGTTAGCGCGCTCACTAGGCCAGTCTTCGGATTTCTCAGCAGAAAGAGGCAGGAACAGCGACGATAATATGTCAGCTATCCATTCATACATTACAAAGCACCACGAAGAATAAGACTCTGTTTTGTTTGTTAGTGCCAGGTCTATAGTAAAGGTCTCGTAACGGAAAATTCGAGCCACTCGTGTTTCAATAGCCTTCCGTAGCTGTACTCTGCGTCACTGATTTGTCGACTGCGACACCACGGCACCGTTTATCGGCTAAGCCCTCCCACTCTGCACTCTGCCCGGTAATTAAAGTTCCTCCACGTTATGAGCTTGTCTTGCGAGAATTTTTTTTAAATGTCACAAACTAAATAAAAAAACATACAGTTTAATTACTTACATTTTATCCATTTATATTCCACTCCATCTAAATCGTGCAACCAATCACAGGCGGCACTAGGCATCACGTGACTCGGAGTGCCAGAAATGCTTGGTGGTTGTGCTGTTTTCTTTCACATATTCTATGTCAAACAACCTTTTACAGCACAGAAGGCGTTTCGTCATTACCTGACATGACGTAACTCCAGATTTATGGCGTTCAGCTTTGTGTTGCGCAAGACGATACTGTACTGCAACTTTAAATATAGCATGGCAAAACAGTCACTGCCCTTGCATTTTCGTGACTTTTAAAATTTATTTTAAAGTAAGAAACACACATCTTTTAAAATATCATTTAATAAATCAATGGATATAAAATGAATATGGTTAATGGATATAAAATAGAATCTAAACCTTGAATCTAAACCTTTAAATATTACATAAATTATTAAAAACGATTAACATAAATGCATAAATATCAATAAATGTGTGTGTGT
>CAIGQW010055671.1:5166701-5189179 GCA_903798125.1 Danio choprae | reverse complement strand
GCAAAAATCACTTTTATTAAGGGTTTAAACACAGTTTAACAGTCTGTGAATATAACCAGCTTCTAAATGTATTATTTATTTTTTTATCACACTTGATAAAAACAGTCTGCAGAAATGCTTCGATTGGCGTTCTCCCTTTGTATATGAAAAGTCCCGTCCATTAGTGACGATCTCTTCATCATTAGGATAGGACGTTAGTCTTGTTTTTAAATCTGCCGCTATGCTGACACACAGGCATTTGTAGCTAAGCTTAAAGTGGCAGTCAACAAAATGGCACAATTAGGATCAAAGTCTAAAAGGGGTCATATCAAAGAGTTGTATAACATTATTTGTTGGGTATTTTGAGCTGAAATGTCACATACACACTCCAGGGAAATCAGAGACTTATTTTACATCTTGTAAAATAGGGCTTAATAGGTCCCCTTTTACAGTTGTGATATTATTATTATTATTATTATTATTATTATTATTATTATTATAGGCAATAATTATTTCACACCTCTACTTTCAGCTTGTCATTATTGCTGTGCTCTCACAAACGCAGTTATAAACAATAGCTAAGCTTATTGGGGGAGGGAGTTAACATCTGGAGCGGGGGGCCGGTCCACTCTAAGCTCAAATTAATACTAATCCTCACCCTGTACTATACATTATAGCTCCCATCATTCAAACTAAACCTGTTCTCTGGATCAGAGGCTGTCAGACTTGTGCATTTGACCCTCAGAGCAGTCCGGTATAGCTGAAATTTGTCAGTACAGAGCTTTTCTGACATTTTTACCCTGGTCGGTTTGTCAGTTGGCCTCCTTCCCATTTGAGCATTAGAGAAGTCCTAGCAGTATTAATCCTACAGATGGGAGGAAGTGTATAGAGACACGTGAGCAATGACTGACTGAATGAGGATTTGACATTTGTCTTTTGTTTCTGTCGTTTTTTTTCTGTGATTTTGTAAATGATCATTTTATTTTTGTTAGTTGTGGAGATCGCAAAGTACATACTGATCTAAGTTAGATTATCATCATGTTCGTTGGGATTTGTGTGACATGTATGATGTCTGTGTCTTTCAGGAGGAGAGCGATCAGGAAAAGGTCGTTGCTCTTGAGGAGCTCGAAAAGACTTTGAGACGGCAACACGAGCAAACTGAACTCGCTTACAGTGACAAGATGAGCCAGCTCACTGCACAACTACAGCAGCTAGACACTGTTGTGTCACAGGTACATCTCATTTAAGTCTGTTGAACAACGTAACATTACAATAATCTTTGCATTACTAAACATTCAAGTAAACTATTGGCAGTAAAGAATTAAAATAATATTGAAAACGGAAAGAAAATACAAGTAGTAGAAAACGAGAGATTATTCAGCGTTCACCTATTTTTTTTATTTATATATATATATTTTTTTTAGCTAAAGGGATAGTTCACCTAAATTATAATTCAGTCATTTACTTACCCTTTTCTTGTTAAAGTCCTATTTGAGCTTCTCTGTTCTGTTAAGCACAAAAGAATTGTATTTCCAGTTTTGTTGGTTTTTTTTATTTATTTATTTTTTTTTTATTTTATTAGCTTCAAACTTTAAGTTTACCTAGCCAGAGCATTTTAGAAAACCTTTTCTTGTTGCCTTGTCTAGCATATCAATAAGGTTTTTGCATGTTTCTGTGCGAGTTTGTTGCTCTGAGGTCTGGGATTCTCAGAGGTTTTAGTGTTTTTTTTTTTTTTTCTTCCCATGCTAAACTAATTGCTACAAATGGAAATTACAGAGCCCCTAAAATTACATGAGCAATAAAAAAAAAAATAATGAAGACTTTCGCGTGTGCACTCAATACTGTCGCGCGTAGTATCGTGTACGCACAACGTAGTATCACACATGCACAACATGGTCATACATTGCATGCTCACTACATAGTATCGTGAAATGAAAATGAAAAAAAAGATTCATTTTTGTAGTGTTTCACAGCAGAGAGAGATTGGGATTTGTTGCACTAGACATTGTGTAAATAATTAAAATAAGATGGTGGTGGTGATGATGATGATGATTATTTTTTGATTTGACAGTGAAAGTGACCGCAACTATAGGTCTTGGTCACAGGACTAGAATTGTGAATGATTAATCATCTGATTGTGGTTATTTAATCAACTATTTCAGCTAACAAATAAGGGAAGTCTTTTAGTAAAGTAATTTCAACAGCATTAAAGTCACGTAGGCCTATTTGTTTTATAATATTGTAGACCATTCCTTTTCAAAACAAAAGCTTAAGCCGTAAGTAACATAATTGCAGTTACATAGTTAACAGTTAAACTATAGTTAATCCTCTTTGCTATTTTAAGGAGGTGTTGATGATGCTATATACACAATCTCCATGTAAGAACTGGTGGGTGGAAATGATAACATGGGGCCTAGTTAAGCTTTGGTAAGGCTGGTTGTTATGGTTACATCTTTGCATGCTTTTCGGCTGGTGAAAAGCACCACACATTCTTACAGGAGCCTTATTTAAATTCAGGCTACATTGTCTCATGTCTCCTTTTTTTAATCGCTGTTTTTCCACTCTTATTGGCATTGAATCTTTCATGCTCAGACGCTTGCTCATTCTATGGAACTATGAGGCCATCAGAAGATTTTTTTATTTATTTATTTTTTATCTTTCAGCTAGCTTTATTTGTTATGCCTCCCAGATGTCAACTTCATTATTCGTTAGCTGAATTGACACCCCTCGGGTAAACGTTTACACTCTTACTGCTTGTGTGATGACCGGTTTCCTGTCTGTGGTGTCTCTCCTGCCTCTTCCTCAGCTGCGAGCAGAAGTCAGTGGACTGCAGGGGGAACTGGAGGGCAAAGGGGCAGAAATGGAAACGCTGGAGACCCTCCTGCATCGCAGAGAACGGGAGAAACAGGAGGGAGACAATCTAATGGCCATGCTCAGAACAGACCTCAGCACGGCCACACAGCAAAGGTCAGCTGACCCGCAGACATTTGGGGGAAACTATAACTGATTATATCTGATTTGTGTAAATATTTATTTAGTCGATTACTGTTTTTTTTTTTTTTAATTTAATTTAATTCATTTTGTCTCTGTCAGACAAGACCTGCAAACAGCAAGAGATAAACTACAGCGCATTGTCAAAGAGATGCTTCGAATCACTATGGCAACGGAAGAGCACATCAGCCACAAGTTAGGGGCGTGTGTTTCAGGTGGTCAGTCCGAGGACAAAACAGCCAGGAGTAGCCGTGATTCACACGAAACTGGTATGTTTCTTTTAAAGAGTGCTTAAAAAAATGAAATTACTTTTCTAAATGGGGAAAGAACTGAATTTGGATGAAAAATCTGGATGATTTGCTGGTTAAAGGGATCACATTTTAGTTTGAGCAACTGATTTGGAAAAACAACAGCAACTGTTTACTCATAAATGTATTAGAAAGAATGCTTGGTTAATCCAAAAAAAACCTATATACAGCCTGTACTTTAAATTAAACAAATAACCTTTTGCTTGATGACCTTTTTTAACATCAACATACACATAAAAGTTGTCTTGTTTTTAGGGGTTCTAGATGTTGGAAAAAAATCTGACATTGCAATATTTAGTTTTTTTTTAATGCAGTATATATTGTGATTTTTATGAATACAATTTCACCAGATGACTTAAATGGAACTATTTAGAAATAATTCACAAATTTTCGATTAATCGGGATGATTTTAGTAGAGTGTATCTCCATGAAATAAAAATAAAATATATAAGCTCAGATTAATACAATACATGTGACTTGAATGATGCATAAAACGTTTAAAGTTCATTCTCCTCCATACTGATTAACATGACTTTTCCGCTCCACAAATCGTTCAGAAAAAGAGTTATAACATTGCTAAAATTAATATTTGTTTTACACCATTTCCTGTATTTAGGGTGTCCGCAGGGCCTTAAAATGTCTTAATGTCTTAAATGTCATTAACACAATTTTAGGTCTTAAAGTCTTAAATAGTGTTGTAGGTCTTAAATCATTTTAAGCAGGTCTTATTTTTCCTATGTCCATAAATCTTTCCTATTGGGCCAGCATCAATTTAATCGCATATCAATGAAACTTTTAACAAAGTGAAACTCTATTTACCAATATGGTTTAATTATCTTCCTTACAATAATATTAGTTTAAACTCTAACCAAACCTAAACTAAATTAGTTTTCCCAATGTATTTATAGACCCTATATGGTGAGAAAACTGATCTGGACAGACTGTTGTGCATGCATACGTACATGGATGCATACATGCATCCATGCATGCATTCATTCATTTATTCATACATTCATTCATTTCTTTTCTTTTCGGCTTAGTCCCTTTATTAATCTGGGATCGCCACAGTGAAATGAACTGCCAACTTATCCAGCATATGTTTTACACAGCGGATGCCCTTCCAGCTGCAACCCATCACTGGGAAACACCCATACACTACGAACAATTTTGCTTACCCAATTCACCAGTAACACATGTCTTTGAACTTGTGGGAGCTGTTGTGCATACATTTTAGTTTTATTGTTTATTATTATTATTATTATTATTATTATTATTATTATTTTCTTTTTAAGACTTTGTTGAAAAAAGTGAGACATGAGTTTGCTTATTTTGACACATTATTTAAAATTTGTGGCTCAGAAAAAACTACATTTCAATTAGTTTGAGACAAGTGAAAATGTTTACCAAAAGATCCTTAGTGTTTAACCATGTATAAGCCTAAAAGTTTCATTCATAATGGTCTTAAAAAGGTCTTAAATTTGACTTGATAAAACCTGTGTATTACTTTTAAAAATGTGTATATATAAGTATGTTTTCTCTGTTTCATTTGTAGCATTTCTGGTTGACTTTTTAAACTGGATTTTTAACAGTGAAGTTATCATTTTAGTTTTTTGTGTTTTTGTTTTTTTCAGGAGAGGCGACTGGTGTGGAAGTAGAGACTGACTGTAGCGTGTGGTCTTCCGCTGTGGATGAGGTGTCCGAGTTGTCTCAGAGGCTTTGTGAGAGTGTGTTCTCTGGACCGGAGGGTGAGCTGGAGGCAGAAGGTGAGGAGCTCATGTTAGGAGCCTGCACACGTTTGCGGACCGCTGTCGATAAACTACTGGAGCTGCTTTCAGAGTCTTCGCAACAGGTGCTACACTTACAAACTATCTGATTATTACAGGATTTGCATATTGTCTGTTGTAAGGAGTGGATGGTATTCGTAGCTATAGATAGTCAACAGTATTTATAGCAATTCTAGGGAGGTGAAGTTAATAATCCAAGTTTTATGCATGTTAAATTTTGTGCTTTTTTAAATTTATTTATTTATTTTTAAACCGTTTATTATGCACTTTTAATATTAAAAGGGATAGTTCCCCCAAATCTGAATTTACTAAAATTTACTCACCTTTCACTTGTCACAAAACCGTTTGAGTTTCTTTCTTCTGTTGAACACAAAAGAAAACATTGTGCAGAGAGCAGGAAAACGGTAACCATTGACTTCCATAGTATTTGTTTTATGTTCTATGGAAGTCAATGGTTAGCAGTTTCTAGCTTTCTTCAAAATATCATCATTTAAATTCAGCAGAATGCAAAACATATGTAAACTTTGAACCTCTTAAGAATGAGTAAATTGGGCAAATTTTCATTTTTGGGTGAACTATCCCTATAAGGGCAGAATTTTGGGTTTACGCAATTATTTATTTTAATTTCCACCCATAGTTCATCACATTTTTCATTTTGATTTTGTCATTAATTTCTTTGTTGGCATCCGAGTTTTCAGTAGCTGATTTGAGCATGACACATGAACTCTTATACATTTAAATTAAATTATTTGTAATTTATTTAAAATAAATTTTTTTGTGTGTTTAAATGTTCAAATCAGCATTTATGTAAAAAATAAATCTTTTGTCATAGTATAATTAATGTTGTAACTTTTCACTATGTGGTGTTTAAATATTTATTGACTTAAATATTTTACGCATAAACATTAATTTTAGCACTGTTGCCAAGGAAACATTTCAGATTTTTAGAGTTTTAAATTATTTTCCCCTTTTCAGCTTAAACATCTTTTTAAAATGGTTTTGATGTTAGTTAACAATAACCCTGCTCTCAGTGCATCATATCTGATAGAAAAATTTACTGTTAGTAATTCAGATTACAGTTCAAATATAAATAATCAGGGTTCTCACGCTTCTTGAGAGTACTTGAATTTCAGACATATGGATTCAAGGCCTGGAAAGTACTTAACAAAAATAGGTCATTGAAAGTGCTTGAATTAAATTTGAAATAAATTTTGTTTATGGTTTTATTTCAACAATTGTACTCAATTGTCAAAAACAGAACGGAAAAACAGAGAATTTTAAATTCTTAAATCTTACACAGTAACACTGACAAATAACGCACATTTTATCACTATTTCAGAAATCACATTTGAATATTACCAGTTTTGAATTCAACAAATTTTATTAAAGTTCTTTGCAACATGACTTTTTGAAACCATTAAATTTTTGAAAATTACTCTGACATTTTTAACATAAATATTAAGTGTAAGTGAAATGTTAAGTACAGTAAGGACTTTCATGGCACTACATATGCTGGGGTATGAATTACAAAGATGCTTGATTTTAAAAATAATGGTGCTTCAAAACGTCCTTGAATCTGCTGTTCATGAAAGTGTGGGAACCCTGATAATAGAATGAATTTTATTTTTATTTTTTTTTTTTTTTTATAACCGATTAACCGTTATCTATCTTTTCTCTCCTCCTCTGTTTCTCTGCTGTAGTTGGAGCAGATGTGTGGTCTGCAGGTTGTACTAAATGAGCGATTCCGAGATGGAGGTGAAGCTGGAGCCTCTCTTCTGTTTCAGAACTCTCAGCTCCTGGAGCAGCTTGATCATGAGGCCAGTCTGAAGAGCCAGCTACAGTTGGAGCTTCACAAGGCCGAAGGTCAGAACTCCTGTATTTACACTCCATTAACAGATGATTCATATATCTGCATATTTCTCCTCTAGTGTCAGTCACTTCTGTGTACTGGTTTTTTTTTTTTTTTTTTTTTTTTTTTTTCACAGTATTTCCTATTATGTATTTTTTCTTTTGAAGGAAGTCTTAGGGTGCTTTCACACCTAGACATTTGTTTCGGAACCTGGCTCGTTTGGCATATGTGAAACCCGCAATCACACTCTGCTCTGCGCCGAAACAGTTGGTACAAGACCGCCTGAATCGATTATAGTAAAAAAGCAATACGATCCAACAAACTAGGCTGCATCACAGTGTATTATGGATATGTAATAGCCATATATACGGCTATATGAAGAGAGAATTATGAGTAGGGTGGGATGTCGTTCCTACCGGTAAATCTGCATTTCATGTCGAATACGAAAGTGAAAGCATGCTGAAATATTAACGAGAGCCGTTTATCCATTAAGAAAATTGACCGAAATTACCATCTGATATTTTTTCCATATTTTAATCTTATATTTTGCATTAGGCCTGCTGTTTTGTTCATTTCTGCACTGACACCTTGACAGAAAGATCAACATTGATCTGCTTCATGATCTGACTGCAGTCTTGGTTTACTGTTATTTAAACCTTAATCTCTATAATGAGAATAATCTCTATAATTATTTAAACATTATTTTCTCTATAATGTAAGCCTATAATGCATAATTCTAGCCAACGTTTTTTGATTAAATATATGACAACTGAAATGAGACTATGTATGAGAAAGTCTTACCTCTCTAATTTATGTTTGGTGACTGTCTGTGGGTGTCAAAATTTAAGGTGCACCTTTTCGCTTATTGCGCATCATCATAAATTAAAATAGCGAAGTATGACAGCTGAGCAGAATCTGCAGGACTCTGACCCTGAAGCTCTGACCAATGTGAGGAGAGTTTACTCGCATGTGACTTAACTATTTTAGTCTGTTTTGCTGTGTGAAAGCAAACCGTACCAAGAACAATAAGCAACATTGTAACAATTTTACTCCCTATTTTGGAACAAACCAATCGATCTACAAGTGTAAAAGCACCCTTATTTGTTTTATTTCGGCTAGAATAAGAAAACAAAAACATTTTGAGGTCAATAATATTAGCAACATTAAGCAATATTTTTCTTTTCATTTGGCTACAGATCAAACCATTGTTATAGAGTGACTTGCCCAATTAACCTAGTCAAGCCTTTAACTTGCGCTTTAAGCTGATTACTAGTATCTTGAAAAATGTTTAGTAAAATATTATGTACTGTCATCATGACAAAGATAAAAGAAATTAGTTCTTAGAAATGAGTTCTTAAAAGTATTATGTTTAGAAATGTGTTGGAAAAAAATCTTATTTTCGTTAAACGGAGATTGAGAAAAAAAGGAGGGCTAATAATTCTGACCCCAACTGTACATTTGCCTCTAGGTCTGATAGAGGGCTACGTCGCTGAGAAAGCCGCTTTGGAGGAGGTGCTTCAACAGAAGGAGACACAGGAGCAGCGTCTGGCAGAGGAGCTGGAGAGCGCACGCATGCAGCTAAAGCAGATTGGCGAGAATCACACTCTTCTCCTGCGCCAGAGAGAAGCCCTCACTGCCGACCTTGGAGACACTGAGAAGGGTGAGAGAGGAAGGGCTTATGGCAGTGCTTTAAAATGATGTTATATAGTGAGATTCTCTGACTAAATGACATAACTTGCATATTTTTTAAATTACAATCTTATTTTGCGTTTAAAGGGATAGTTCACCCAAAACTAAAATTCTGTCATCATTTATTCTCCTTTTATACTATTGTCACGATACTGGAATTTCCATCTTCGATACAATACCTTGAAAAATAATTATATTCAATACCATTTTCGATACTGTGGGGAACAAATTCCACAACATTAAAAGTATCAAATGAAGTAAAAATGGAAAAAAAACCTAAACCATTTATTCATTCATTCATTCATTTTCCTTCAGCTTAGTCCCTTTTTTCATCAGAGGTCACCAGAGCGGAATGAACCGCCAACTTATCCAGCATATGTTTTACACAGCGGTTGCCCTTCTAGCTGCAAGCCAGTACTGGGAACCACCCATACACCTTCACATTTACACACACACACTACGGACAATTTAGCTTACCCAATTCACCTATAGCGCATGTCTTTGAACTGTAGGGGAAACCGGAGCACCCGGAGGAAACCCATTCCAACATGGGGAGAACATGCAAACTGCACACAGAAATGCCAACTGAACCGGCAGGGACTCGAACCAGTGACCTTCTTGCTGTGAGGCGACAGTGCTAACTACTGAGCCACCGTGTCGCCCTTAACTAAACCATACAATGCTTATACCTGGGACGTCAGCAGTCTTTAAGTCCAAAAGGCAATTATTTACAAAACAAAACTAAAGTAGTGCAATCTCATCTTATTTTCTGATTAAAAACAAATTATAAAAAAAGTGTTAATCTTAATATATTATTAACTATTAATCTCCCTTCTAGTCAGAAGAGATACTAACCAAAGCAAGATTGCATCATTTTAAATATTTCAGTATCAATATTTATCAATTATATTATATATTTTTAAAAGAAGTTATTTTGAAGACTGCTTAAAATCTATAACTCAGCCGACTTCCATAGTATTTGTTTTTCTACTGTTGAAGTCAAGGGTTATTTTTCTAAAAAGCTCATTTTTTGTTCAACAAAAAAAGAAACTCATAAAGGTTTGGAACCAGTTGAGGATGAGTAAATGGTGATAATTTTCGTTGTTGGGTGAACTAATCTCCCTTTAAAGCCACTTCTGAGCTAAATCTGAAACCCTTCTGAATCTTAAATATACATATAGAATATGATCAATCCAAAGTTTAACTTTGTTGATGCTTATTTTATTTGAGTAATCTCAATTACTAAATTTAAGTAGAACAAACCAAAGATTATGCCATTTGATGCATACATCTAATAGGTTATAAAAATCCCAAAAAAACATTTTTGAATCAAAAAAACATTTTTGTTCAATACTGCGTACTTGTGATGCAGTGGTAAATGAGTGGCTTGTGTGCTTGTGATGGAGCTGGTTTCATCCTACAAATTCTTTCTGCTCTGTAGGCTTCCTCGATGCAGAGGAAGAGACAGGTTTGTGATAATAATCCAAGACTGATGTAAATGATTGCGTTAAATAAAATGCTTTTACTTGACCACTAAATGCATCCATTTCAGATGAAGTTTGCTAATTATTCTTTAGAAATTTGTAGGGGTGCAACAATACACTGACTAACCGGAAATCGTGAAATAAAAATTGCTTGTAAACAATGACTTGTGATATTGACATTTCGTGGCGTCGAAATCACATGGTGATTTCTAGTTTGTTTGACCAGAGAGAGAGAGAGAGAGAGAGAGAGAGAGAGAGAGAGAGAGAGAGAGAGAGAGAGAGAGAGAGAGAGAGAGCGAGAGAGAGAGAGAGAGAGAGAGAGAGAGAGAGAGAGAGAGAGAGAGAGAGGGAGAGAGAGAGAGAGAGAGAGAGAGAGAGAGAGAGAGAGAGAGAGAGAGAGAGAGAGAGAGAGATTTCTGTGTGTTTGGAACCGTTAGCCTAGGCTGTGAATAACGGATAATAAAGTTTCTCATTTCGCTTCATAAGATCTGGAGCCACTTGTAGTACATATGATTTACATGGATCATTCATTCATTTTCTTTTTGGCTTAGTCCCTTTATTAATCTGGGCTTGCCACAGCGGAATGAACCACCAACTTACCCAGCATATGTTTTACGCGGCGGATGCCCTTCCAGCCGCAACCCATCACTGGGAAACATCCACACACACTCATTCACACACATACATTACGGACAATTTAGCTTACCCAATTCACCTATAGCCCATGTCTTTGGACTTGTGGGGGAAACCGGAGCACCCGGAGGAAACCCATGCGAACACAGTGAGAACATGCAACCTCCACACAGAAATGCCAACTGACCCAGCCAAGGCTCCAACCAACAACCTTCTTGCTGTGAGGCGATTGTGCTACCCACTCTACCACCGCGTCGCCTTACATGGATCAGGTTTATATTCATTTAATTTATTTTTATCATGAGTTCAGTATCGAAATACATGTTGAATCGTGGCTTGAGTGCATTGTTACACCCCTAGAAATCTGTTTCATTAACTTTTTTTTGCAGCCTAACTTGTTCAAATATAATTTTAAAGGTCTAATTTTCATTTGACTTGACTTTTCATTCTTTGCCAGTTCCTACTCGATCCAGTTTGCTGTGCTTTTTTGATTTGTGCGTTAAGAATGCACAAATGATTCAAGGCTCTTGCATGCTTGCATTTTAATACTTGTGTGTGTTCTGTTTTGTGCCTTTTTTTTTATAGCATACAATACAGAGAAAATATCGTATTGTGAGTTCAGTATCGAATCATGATGAGTGCATTTACACCCCTAGAAATCCGTTTCATTAACGTTCTTGCTTTAATGTAATCTTTTTTTTGCAGCCTAACTTGTTCGAATATCATTTTGAAGGTCTAAATTTTCATTTGACTTTTCATTCTTTGCCAGTTTCTATACTCGATCCAGTTTGCTGTGCTTTTTATTTGTGTGTTGAGAATGCACAAAGGATCCTCTCTTGCATGCTTGCATTTTAATATTTGAGTGTGTCTTGTTTAAATGTGAACACTTAAGCATTTACTCACTGGATCTTTTGGGCTCTGTGCAGCTCTTCTGGCGGAGGCTGAGCGTCTCGGGCAAGAGTGTGTGGAAGTTCAGCGGCAGGCGGAGAAGGATCGCGGTGGCTTGGCGTCCCGTCTGCAGATGCTGGAACAGGCCCTAGAGGAGCAGGAAAGCCGTGCGCATCAACTGGAGGAACAGCACCGCCTGCAGACTGAAGACCTGCAGCAACATATTGATGCTCTGGAGAAACAGCTCAAACATAACCGGCAGTTCATCGACGTGAGTTTATCCAGTGCTTCATTCAGGTTCTGTGCAGACGTTTGACTTCCTGATTTTACACTTTTCTTCAGTCATACAGACTTTGTTAGCTTGGTTTAGCTTAATTTGTTTTTCACAGGAACAAGCGGTGGAAAGGGAGCATGAAAGGGATGAGTTTCAGCAGGAAATCAAGAATCTGGAAGCTCAGTTGAAACATCCGTCTAAAGGACACACATCAGTGGACCGCAAGGGTCAAAGGGTAAGGTTTAATGCTGAAAACTTTTCTTTTTTTAAATATTTTTTTAAATTAGTTTATTTCTTTTTGTAAATTGGATAATGTTGCAAGTGTATTTGAGCAAAATGGGTCATCAGAAGCTTCCCCTCTTTATTCTTTAACCATTTTATTCCTGGTCCAGGATTACTTTTTTTTTTCTTTTTTTTTTTTTTTCTCTCTCTTCTTTTTTTTTCTTCTCATTTTTAAAGAACTGTTCAGAGTTTAGGGTCATTTTTTGGAATATCATGGAATTTCAAAATGTTTATACCAGACATTGGAAGTTGTCAATAGGTTATTATTTATTGTATTTTTTATTATTATTATTATTATTATTATTATTTATTATTATTATGGGGCAGAACGGTGGCGCAGTGGGTAGCACAATCGCCTCACAGCAAGAAGGTTGCTGGTTCGAGCCCCGGGCTGGGTCAGTTGACGTTTCTGTGTGGAGTTTGCATGTTCTCCCCGTGTTGGCGTGGATTTTCTCCGGGTGCTCCGGTTTCCCCCACAAGTCCAAAGACATGCAGTATAGGTGAATTGGGTAAGCTAAATTGTCCGTAGTGTATGAATGTGAATGGGTGTGTGTGGATGTTTCCCAGTGATGGGTTGCAGCTGGAAGGGCATCCACTGCGTAAAACATATGCTGGATAAGTTGGCGGTTCATTCAGCTGTGGCGACTCCAGCATAATAAAGGGACTAAGCCGAAAAGAAAATGAATTAATTATTATTATGATTATTATTATTATTATTATTATTATTATTATTATTATATTTTTTTCTTCAAGTGGTAATCCCTTAAATCAAGTGCAGTTACCAGGCTGTACTTGTATACTAAGGCTAATATGCCAAGCTTCAAAATAACCACTTCAAAGTTGTTTTAAAAGTAGTTGATAAAAGCTAACTATAAACCGTACCGTTTTAGTTACAACCCCAAACCGTAAATAGCCAATATGAGAACAACAATGGATAATTTACCTGTCATTGGTAAATTATTCATTGGTAAATTATTCATTGTTATTCTCGTACTGGCTATAAAAGTCATGCAAAATTATATCCAAGCTTAAACCATTTTAATTATGAACAAAAGCTGTATGTATTTCCATTCATTAAATATCATAGAAATTCTGCTTTTTAGTCAGTTACAACATACACAATTTATATTGACTTTCATTGTTACAATTGTTTGCTTAAAGGGTGATTTATTTATTTATTTATTTATCTTTATTTTATTTATTTTTTAATGGAAAGTCATTTAGTTTTTAATTGTATTATAACTTTACTGCATTTTACATTTTCTTGTCATGAAAATCTATTACATTCTATATTATATATGTTAAATACACTTCACTTAAATGTTATCATTATATTCAATTGAATTTCAATTCCTCTTTTTTTCTATAGAAATAAACAAATAAAGGGTCTAAATTACTAAATCTAAATGCTAATTATTTAATGTGTTTTTGACTAAACATGCCTGTTTTCTCATGATACTGTGGAAATTAATTTAGCCTAAAGTATGTTATTTATAGATCTATGAATCCCACTTCTCTTCCAAACCTCATTACTCACAAACTCTGACCGTGAAACTAAAGCCATTCTCTGACTTATTCTGAATGATTTGACTGCTTATTTAGATGCTATTCTTTTTTTTTCTCCCTAATTAAATGTTGTAGATTGAGGACTTGGCTCTTCAGGTATGTGATCCAGCAGTAACCACGAATGTGCTGATTCTGTAGCCGATATTGCATGGCTTAGGCAGTGTTTCCATGTAGTAGAGCATGTGATGGATATTGATTGTCCAGTCATTGTCTTGTCTTGTCTTTGTCAAAGCTTCCTCCATTATACACAGTACATCAGTCATGTCTGCCATTAATGTTGTTGTTGTTTTTTTTTTTCTTCTCCTCTTCCGTCTCACCACGCCAAAACACATTCTTTTTCTCTATCCTGTTGTAGCTGCTAAAAGAATGACTTTTATTTTTTGGTTGTTGCCTTAACTGTTCACCTCAGCTCATCTGTCCATTCCTTTTAGGCTTATCTTGTAACCCCCTTAAAAGTATCTATTCTCGGCAGCTTTTTTTTTACATACCGTAGTTTTTGGTGCTGCTTGTTTGTATCCAAATACTTAAAGAAACACCCATTTTATTTTTAAAATACTCATTTTACAACTCCCCTAGAGTTAAATAGTAAAGTTTTACCATATCTGAATCCATTTTGCTGATCTTTGCGCCTGGCGGGAGCACTTTTAGCTTAGCTTAGCATGAATCATTGAATCCGATTAGACCATTAGCAATGCAAATTACCCAGCACTTGAAAAATAGTCCACAGTTAGCTAACTATATAACAATTCTGCGTAATATCATTGCTTCTGCTGCAGCCATGTTACAACAGCAAAGTTCCTTTTATCATTACACTGGAATAAGACTATAGTTTCTAGCCATATTGGCCTATAAAATAGCAACTTCTAATTTTTTTGTCATTTCATGTCAGTTTTAGTACACTATGTAATTACAAAAGAATTCAGCTTTAAATAGGAACATTTTGTAAACTGTTTTTGAAAACGTTTGAGTGTGATGCTAATGGTCTAATCCGATTCAATGATTTATGCTAAGCTAAAAATGCTCCTGCCAGATCCAGAGAACGGCTGAATGGATTCAAAAATGGTAAAACTGTTTAACTGATTTAGAAATGAGCCTATTTCTAAATAAAGTGGAATGTTTCTTGAATGCTTTTTTTATCATACACCTGTAAGTCATTATTCTCTATGCATTTGACTTGGATCTTTGTGTGATGTTTGCACAGGTGGAAAGTCTTCAGGCTCTGATCAAAGATAAAATGGAAGACTACAGTGTACTATTATTAGCAAAAGAGCAGTGCCAGCGTGACGTGGAAGAGCGTAATGAAGAAATTGAAAAATTGGCAACTCGCATCCGTGAGCTGGAGCAGGCATTGCTGAGCTGTGCAGAGGCAAGCCGAACTGTAACACAGCTGGAGCTAGAACTTCAGAAAGCACACAAGAACCTTCAGGAGCTCACACAGGTGTGCAAAAATACACATACAAGTAGGACCTGACTGAAATGACACAAAGATAACTTAATTTAACTACAAAATAATTTCAATCGCATTCTTTTCCTGCATTTTGTGTACATATGCCTGCAGAATATATGCATAAAATATGATGGCAAATATTTTATACATATCACGTATGCTCAGTAAAGAAAAATGCTGAATATTTTTAAACAATGAATGCAAGCAAAAGGTAAAAAAATCAAACATGCTGTACTAGTTATGAGTTTTTGTTTCCCCCCCCCCCTTCAATTAGTTCCAACTATTATCATTGCCTTGTTGTCAATGTGTATAATTGTTGGATTTGCTCTTCAGTGTTTGAGTTTTCAGCAGTGAAATTTAAACTACACTGAACTGAACTAAACTGAACTTCAACTCTGAAAACTGGACTAAAGCAGTTTCAATTTGCTAGAACTTCAATGTTAAGCTGCTTTTTACATTGTAAAAGTGCTATAGAAATAAAGATCTGTCCTTTCGATTTAGGATTAGTCTCGCAAGCTTTAGGACTCGGCAGCTTTATTAGTTTTATATACTGTAGTTTTTGGTGACCTATACTACCACATATATATTTAGTGTTTGTATCCAAATACTTAAAGTATATGTATGTATGTATGTATGTATGTATGTGGAAATATATTCATTTTACAACTCCCCTAGAGTTAAATAGTTGAGTTTTATCATATTTGAATCCATTCTGACAATCTCTGCGTCTGACGGGAGCACTTTTAGCTTAATTTAGCATTGAATCGGATTAGCCCATTAGCAATGATATTATTCAGAGCCTGAAAAAAAGTCCACAGTTGACCAACTAGGTAACAGTGCAGCGTAATATTGCATCTGCTGCAGCCATGGTCCAGCTGCAAATGTTCTTGATTACAGTGCTGCAATGAGTAGAATTCCTAGCTATATCAACCTAGAAAATAGCATCTTTTTGTTTCTTGTCGGTCTTGGTACACAATGTAATTACAGTAGAGTCAAACTTTAAATAGGAACATCTTTATAGAAATAAAAATGAATTGAAATTGAATATAATAGTAACATTTAAGAAGATGAATGTCAATTGTATTCAGATTAATAAATATAAAATAAATTTAAAAAAAAACTTTTATTTAAGAGTTATATAAGATTAAATGTTTTGAATTATGTATTTACACCAGTGTTCATCAGTGGTCAACAAAATGACAAACATGTTTGTTGCCTATTGCTTAAAACAAACAAACTTAACTGGTCTGCTGCACCAGTAACTGTTAATGGTGAATGCATGCGCTCTGATCCGCTCATTTAATTAATGAACAGTGCAATGCAGCGCTCCATGCAGCTGATTGTAACAAAAATGATTGCTGGTTAGTTTTTATATTGCATGCTCAATTATGTTGCATGCTGAAGTACTCCTTGTTAGTATCCAATGAAATACATATCATCCTAGCTTAGCCTTGGGAAAAAAGTTTGTCAACAAACATTTTTCACCATTAACATTTGAATGCATTTTGTAAACATTACCATTGTCTGGTGAGATTTTAGGAGATTGAGTTATTTTCCTATTTTTCTACAGTTGTCTACATTGTTCTAATCCCAAGTGATCTATGTTTGTTGTTACTTTCAGGATAAAGAAGCTTTGCAGCAGCAGCTGTATGCTAATAAGCTCCAGATCTCTGCTCTTCAGTCCAAGCTGGATGAGACCAAACACCGCTTCCCTGATGTGACCCCTGACCCAAACCTTCTGGAGCAGCTGGAAGCCACACAACAGGATCTACTAACCAAAGAACAACAAGTATGTATGTGCGTGTGTATTCAGAGCAGGATTAAGCAGAGAGAGAGGCCCCATTACGCCCTATATTAAAGGCCATTTCTTTTCTTTTTTTTTTGTTCTATCATGTACTCACCCTTGTTAAATACATATTTGAGTTTGTTCTGTCAAACCCAAAAGAAGATATTTTGAAAAAGGCTGGTTGCTGCAACCCATTGACTTGGATGGTTAAGATATAATAAGATTCTAAGATCTTATACATCTTAGAATCTTATCTTATCTTTTATATATATATATATATATATATATATATATATCTTAAGCTTGTCCATCTGCAAATACTTCCAGTGTTAGCCAAAAATCCATCTGATTGCAATTGCCCATGTAAGCATGAAGCAATCCATTCAAACAGACACAAACCCATCTCATCTCCAATTATATTTATCAGACTAATCTTGTTTTGGTGCGCTCTGTTATCCCTGATGTATTGTATCAAAATGCTGATTATGATTTATATTGTAATTGCCATTTATTTACTATTTTCACTTAGGTGGAGTTGCTGTCAGAGCGTGCGAGTGATCTTGAGAAGGATTTGGTAATGAGGGAGGAAGAGGTCAGACAATTAACACTACAGCTTGAGCTCAAAAACCGAGAAAGCAGAGCTACAGAAGAACAGCTTCATGCTCACATCACACACCTGCAGGTGAGACCTCAGTATAGCTGCATGGTTAGTGTAATCTGGGTGTTCGTGTCATGAGAGGATGGCCAGCGTTATGATTGATAATGATTAGCGTTTCACATCATGCCGATAAGTTTCTGCTAACTAAATCCCCAACTATGTTCTGTTGTGTAGGAGACTGTGGATACCCTGACAAGACGTCTAGAAGAGGGCGATGAATCCATCCTTCAGCTGCCTTCGGCTCTTCTGGAGGAAAAGAATCTAGAGATCGACCACTTAAACCAGCAGATCCTCCAGTTTCAGCAGGAGATGGATATGACCAATGATAATAAGGTATGTTTTAGGGCTGCACAATATATCGTTTAAGCATCAATATTGCAATGTGATCATTCGCAATAGTCACATCGCAGGATATGTAATGTTGAGGGCTGTGACTGTATGAGGATTTTAAAAGCATTCAGGCATAAGAAATTATATAGTTTGTAACCTTAAGGATTAATTTTATTGAATTATTTGTACAACTAAGACTATGCAGTAATATTTTACATGTAATTATTCAATTACTGTACCTGAATACTGTTAAAGCAATAAAATACGGTTTGTTTCATTTGTATCTTTTCTTTATTGTATTTATCGGTGCTTGTAGCTTGTTTATATTTTATGCAGATGAACCTACAGAATAATCCCGTCAATCAACTAAAATAAAAAAAAAATTCTAAATAGAATTAAGTCATCTAGTGAAATTGCATTAATATTGCAATATATATATTGCAGAATAACAAAATATCGAAATGCTAGATTTTTTTTCAATATCGTGCAGCCCTAGTATGTTTGATGTTGTTGTTGTTGTTGTTGTTGTTGTTGTTTTTTTTTTTTTGTTTTTTTGTTTTTTTTTACGACTTTTTTATTTAGGTTTTTAGGGCAACAGTATCTCCAGCAGAAATGGACCATTTACATCAAAAGCTACTGTTCGGCCCATGATTCAGCAAGCATTTGAAAAACAAATTTCCAAGCATATGGACCTGAACAGTGCAGTGGCTTACTTTATAGGCAAAGAAAAGAAAGTAATCCAAAAATGCCATTTTAACAGATTTAGAAATTTGTGGTTGTAAATCTAATGAAGATAGCAGAAGTCAATTATTTATTTCAATTATTTAGCCTGACATGTTTACGGTTCCAAAATATTTGAAATGTTTCTTAAAATAAAATGTATTGTGTTCAATGGTTGTTTTTTACCCAGACGTTTCAAAAGAACATATTTTAGAACAGTAATCGCAATACTGTGAACTGATTTTTATTTTTTTTATTTTTATCCAAGGTTATCATACTGTCATGATAGAGCCACTTTTGATATCCAGTAGATGAAAGAAAATCATTACATTGGGGAAAAAAAACTCCTCCTAATTTTTTTTTATCAGTGTTATTTAATGAGGAGTATTCAATTGAATATCACTTCATTACGTGCATGCTGTTTCCTGAAACCTTGAAGGTAATACATATCGTATATCTTTTTTAATTAATGTAACGATTGCTGTGACAATATTTACATTTGTGCATGTCTATTAATGATATATTGGATTAATGTTTAAATGTATAACAGTACAAAAAAAACTTATTTTACAATCGTGTTTTATTGAGAACTTACAAAATATATTAAGAAAAATTGCAAGAAACTCACATGCGTAACTTTGAACAAAGATTGAACATAACCTGCTCTGGAGTAGGCATGAGCCGGTATAAGATTCTGACGATATGATAACCTTGGATAAAAATATGGTATCATGGTATTTTGATTACTGCTCTAAAATATGAATATTCTTTTGAAATGTCTGGGTAAAAAACTAAATATATATATATATATATATATATATCTTTTTATAAATCATTTAAAATATTTTGGAACCGTAAACATGTCAGTCTGAATAATTAAAATAAATCATTGACTTCTGCTTTCTTCATTAGTTTCAAAAGCACTGATTTCTTTGAAAAAGCTTCTTTGGATATTTTTCTTTTCTTATAATATAAAGTAAAGCCACTGCATTGTTCAGGTCTATAGCATGCTGGGATGTTGGTATACAAGTAATTTTTTTTAATTAAATGTTTGTTGAATCATGGTCTGACTAGTAGCTTTTGATGTAATTGGTCCTTTGCTGCTGGAGATATTGTTGTCCTAAAAAAATGAATAAAATAATGTTTGACAACTTATAAAAAGTAAAGCTTGCAATGCATATACTGCAGGAACAGTGTAACAAAATTTGTTTTTTTATTGTTTTTTTATTTGTCTCTTTTTTTTATTTCTTCTTTTTTTCCTTTTTTTTTTTCAAACCGCGGTAAACCTTGAAACTGGTTATTGTCCCATACCTAGTTGCTATGGCAACTTGCATACCCTGAATGTTACAGCATTTTTTTTGTTTGTTTTTTGGAACTGATTGTTGTCTGCTTTCATATCCTTAACTTTATCTGTGTATGTCACACAACCTGCTTTCTGGAATACCCCCCAGGTTTGTAACGAGTTCTCATTACATTTTCAGGTTTTAGAGGAAAAGCAAGCTGAGATTGAAGAACTTCGCTCTCTGATAGAACGTCTCCGTTGTGACCAGGAACGTTTACAGCAGGCAAAGGAAGAAGAAATAGAGCAGCTCCACGAGGTTATTAACAAGCTTCAAGAGGAGATAAGCCAGCTTGACCCTAACCATCATGAGGTCAGCGATCCCAACACTGACAGCCCCGAGTCATCGGACTTTCCGTGGTCTCCTCATCCTCGCCAGCAGAGGGCCTCTGAAGAAAGCCTGTGCCAGGAGCTTAACAGCCACAAACTGCTATCGTCCCGCGCTCGCTTGCAGGAGTTGCAGACCGAGCTGGAGCAGGCCGCCGGGGAGAATAACTCTCTTCAGAGACTGCTGCATTCCCAAGAAGAACAGTATGGAGGTCAGGTGGAGGCACTTGGACGGAGTCTTGGAGAGGAAAGGAGGAAGGTGGTCGTGTTGGAGCAGGAGGCAAATAAACTGACACTCCAGCTGGAGGAGAAAAGGACAGAAGCTGAGCGATTGGCAGCATGTGTGGAAGAGTTAGAAGATAAAGAACAATCTCATCAGTCCTGCCTGAGGGAGTCGGAGCTCCAGTTGAGAATGGTGGAGGAGAGAAGAGAAGAGCTTCAGGAGGAGGTGAAGAACCAGCGTGTTGAGAGGGAGATTCTGGAAAACCAGATCTCAGAGCTCCAGCACAGAGAGGAGGAGTATCAGGGCGAGCTTGAGGATTTACGGTCCAGACTTGAAGAGCTTGAGGAGCACGTCCAAGCAGACAGGGTCAACCTCAGTGCCTTGGAAACCAGCAAATGCGAGCTGTTCATGGAAGGAGAGGCTCTGAGAAAACGTGAGGGATGTCTCCAGGAGGAAATTGAACGTTTGAGACAGGAAATGACATCAAAGACGAACTACATAAACGAGCTGCGTGAGCAACAGGAGGATGCGGTTGCTAAACAAGGAGAAGCTCAAAAAGAAGTACTGGTGAGATCTACTTGAAAATATTATATTTAATTTTATTTTTTGTCAAACCCTGTTTACTTGTGACTATTTGAGTATAGTATTCATGTCACTCTCTCTTTGAAAAGGTATTTGTGAGGAACAGTGCTACTTAATAACCGTAACCCTTGCTGTTTTTTTGTGACATAAACAATGAGTTATTTGAAAAGTTGCCTCATAATTTGAGGCTTTCCAGAGTCTGTAATTAGTTGCAGATCATGCATGTTGTGTGTGTGCAGTCTGGGTAGTGACTGAAACTACTGAAAAAAAGGGGGAGGAATGAGAACCGAGTGGTTTAGTCCAACGCACTGTCATATGAGGCGGCTCACACAGGAAGCAAATTTACAGAAAGAGGAAGTCTTGTCTGTCTTTTAAACTCTTTACTTCAAACTTTTATCTGAATTTAAGATTATTAAGTCACAAGGTAAACCCGCTTTGTTTGTGTTTGCAGTGTTTAGAGTATGATTGGCATGCATTTTAGCAAGTAACATTTTATTATACACTGTTTAGTGCTGTGTGTACTTTTTGTTATTGTTTATCTAGGAGACAAAACAATGATTCCTTGGAAATGGAATAGCTGGACATGATCCGTTTGCAGTGTTTCATGTGCTCTAGGAAGCTGGAAAAAGTTTACATATTAAGTCATGCTTTTCAAGGAGATTTGCGGCACATTTAAACTCCGTTATTCTAGCCATGCACTAATGAGCAACAAAACCACAGAGTTTTGTAACTGTTTTTGTAACTTTTATTTGTTGCTGCTGTTAAACGGCTGACTGTGTCGTTTTGTGCAGACATGTGCTGAAGAGACCTTGGCTAAAGCAGAGACTGCTCTTCGTGAGCGAGAACAGCAGCTGATCCTCCTGAGGGCGGAGCATGAGGCGCTGAGGGCGGAGCTTGCAGCTGTGAAGGAGTGGCTTAGCAACAGTACAGAGAGAGCTGAGAAACTCCAGGAAGAGGGACAGGTATGTGCAATTAATTTCTTAATTATTTCATGTTAGCATATATTGTGGTTTGTTTGTTAAATGCCTAATTCTGGCTAGATATTTTTGGGTGAACTATGCCTGAATTTATCATTTAGCCTTTATTGGTTTCTTTCTTCGGTTAAACACAAAAGAAGATATTTTGAAGAAGGCTGAAAACAACTTCAATTGTATTTGATTGTCCTATGGTACTATGGAAATTAATGCTTACTGGCTTTCGAAGGTTTTTAAAATATCATCTTTTGTGTTATCAGAAGAAATAAACTAATAAAGGGTGAGTAAATGATGACATTTTTTTCATTTTTGGGTGAACTATCTCTTTTTATTTATATATATATATATATATATATATATATATA
>CAIGQW010055671.1:5112079-5143984 GCA_903798125.1 Danio choprae | reverse complement strand
GGGGGGGGGAAAGAAAAGATTTATTTCTTTAAAATGATTTATTTGAGCATTCTAATATGCTCAAGCTAAATGTTGACAACACTTAAATATTTTTGTGGATTTTCCAGGACTCTTTGATAAATAATAAAAAAAAGTAATATTATATATAGCAATATCTTCTAACACCAAACTTTTGAACAGTAATTAATAGCACAGGTATCACAATTTTTGGCCTGTGTCATACACATAAAAAAAATTTAAACCATCTTTAATGTTTTGTTGTTTCACTATAGTAATTATAGGATTTACAGTTTAAAGTATTTACAGTAATATATTTCATTATCCCACAGCAACATTAATATGGTACAGAAAAGTGTACAATAGCGTACAATTCATTCATTCATTAATTTTCCTTCGGCTTAGTCCCTTTATTCATCAGGGGTCTCCACAGCGGAACGAACCGCCAACTTATCCAGCATATGTTTTACACAGCGGATGCCCTTCCAGCTGTGACCTAGTACTGGGAAACATCCAAACACTCTCACATTCACACACATACACTACGGCCAGAGGAAACCCATGCGAACGTGGGGAGAACATGCAAACTCCACACAGAAACGCCAACTGATCCAGCTGGAACTCGAACCAGTGACCTTCTTGCTGTGAGGCAACAGTGCTAACCACTGAGCCACCATGCCGCCTATTTAGCGTACAATCTTTTATATTAATATTTCATTTCCATTTATTGTCCATTTCATTTAACAATTAATATTGGGGGGGATGTAGTTCTGTTTCTAACTCTTACTATACGTAAGAAGTGAATAAATATAAATTGACACATATTTACACAAGTAGGGCATCACGGTGACGCAGTGGGTAGCACGATCGCCTTACAGCAAGAAGGTCGCTGGTTCGAGCCCCGGGTGGGTCAGTTGGCATTTCTGTGTGGAGTTTGCATGTTCTCCCTGTGTTTGCGTGGGTTTCCTCTGGGTGCTCCGGTTTCCCTCACAGTCCAAAGACATGCGCTATAAGTGAATTGAATAAGCTAAATTGGCCGTAGTGTATGTATGTGCTTGAATGAGTGTGTATGGGTGTTTCCCAGTACTGGGTTGTGGCTGGAAGGGCATCCGTTGCGCAAAACATAAGCTGGATAAGTTGGCGGTTCATTCCGCTGTGGTGTCCCCTGATTAATAAAGGGACTAAGTGGAAAAAGAAAATGAATGAATGAATTTACACAAGTAAATAAATACTCAATGATGGGCTAAACAATCTGCGAATTTCTGCGCGCCCAGATTACATGTGGGCCTAGTTATAAGTTTAATTTTACTTTAATGTCTAAAGCTGCAATCTCGGTGCACTTTTTGCCCCATTGATTCCATTCATACATATGCATATGGCCAGGCCAGAAGCGCAAGCTTACTTTGTTCCAATGTTCAAGTGAACTCAAGAAAATGTAAATGTGACCTCTCAGTACAGAAATGTAAAAAATGGAGCAATCCCTCGCTTTATCAGTGTCGCATCATGTTTTATCCTGCCACTTTATGCAGCACTGTCTCACGCTCAAACTCTAGAGTGACCGTAGCTTAATTCATCTAAAGATAAGGATTTCAATCGATACAGTAATATAAAGCTTTATCATTATCAATAAACATATTAGAACTATTTTATTACAATACACTCACAACATAGTAAATTAGACAAATGAATATATGTTAAATGTTATGCAGTCATTACCCAGAGCCTGTCATTCCTCGTCCAGCCACCACAGCTGGATGGTCAGGTCGTGGCAGTCTGGCTGATGGGTAGCTGCCCCGCAGGTGGAGACTAGTGCTGACCGGAGAGAGGGATCGCAGGGCAGATACCCCCTCACTCACTCCAATAGACACATGATTGATGGAGCCCTCTCGACCCAGATGCAGAGAAGCCAGGGAAGGGGGACCCATCAGGAGATTAGCAATAAGACTACGCGGCTGAATAGGGGGAAAAAATCTGTAGTTAATAAGATGAATTTTACAAATATTTTCTGAATATTAATGTGATTTTTTAAATAACATTAATAATAATAATAATAATAAGAAGAAGAAGAAGAAGGACTCCCTAAAAAAATGCTCAGTCTCTCTAGATTTATTAGGTGCGGATTTGAGTAAAATGTTAAATTTTGTTTAATTTAATAAGCATTATTTATAAAGATAACGTCTGAAAGCACCCACATAGAAATCTGATATATGGCAATATACAAATGACATACAAGTTTATATCTGAGTATAAAATGTTATATACGCAACATATATATTTTGAAATATTGCATCAACCATTGGAATTACACATATGTACATATGTTCAAATATATTAGCTATAATGATATGTATTGTAATAATTAACATAATAAAACCATAATAAAATCCACATAAATCTAGAGAAACTGAAAATTTCAAGTGGTCTCTTAATTTTTTTTTTATCATAGCTGTATACATGAATCTGATAGATGCTGTCAACAGTGTCATTTGTATACCTCTGAATCATTGTGTAGTGAATGGGTTGAGGTAAAGCCTGGATTCTCTGCTATGATTCCCTGCTGTCCGACAGTGGCGTCACGATGCACCTTCTCTTTCAGAAGGCTGATGAAATGTGTGCTCTCCCGAGGGGGCTGCCAGTGCGGATTTGTGATGGCAAAGTGCATGAGCGACAGTTCTGTCTTCCCATCTTCTGCCTGCTGATAGATGGAGGCCTCTGTTTTCCCAGCAGACATCCACTAAATGGACCAAAAGTATCAAAGTCAGCAATCAAAAGAGAACTAAGTAGATCCATCTACAGCACTCAAAAAAAAAAAACACAATAACTGAAAACAATTGGTATAATAAAAAGGTTTACCGCAGGATGACCATGTTGGCGGACATCCATCTGTGCAAAAGAGCAAGTATCACCCACACCGACCACATCGACAGTAAAGTTTCGGAAAAAATCAATGATCTCCAAGGATTTGCGTCGTAAGCAAAAAATAAGGATGAATGGAGTGATGACAGGACTCAAAAGCTCCTCGAGTATAAACACCTACAAAAACAAAGATGACATGACGACAAATCAACAGTTGGCGTGAAATGAAAAGTTTTGTTGAAAATCATCTTGTTACTGGAACATCAATCCAAGTTTTTCTTTTTTTTTTTAAAAATAATTTAACACATTTTATAAATCAAAACATCATGACTAAATCTTCTACTGTAACGCGACATCTTTCTGGTGACGTATGCCAGACTTAAACCTGCCTTTTTATTACATACGACTGTATGTATGTATGCATGGATACATCTAATAGAGAATGAAAATCTACGTCATGGCGAGTTGCGTTCCTCAAACACACTTAGGAGCGCACAATGTAAACAAGTGCAAATCACCACAGGAAAAGCAGACTGTGTTATAGTAATACCTTTTGCAAAACATCTTACAAACACTCGGAATAAAATGGACTAACGTGTAGATGCAAAGAGTGTTTATAGAGATGTGTCTGGGAAGCTGAAAATACGCACTCCTTAATAGTCTCCAATGCTTAAGTGACAAAATATCAACAAGCTGTTGCGAAAAAACATTTACATATATGATTTTCTTCTTTATTTGTAGTGTCAGCGCTTACAGTTTATTGCAATATAGTGTATATATGATATAGTAAACCTATATAGATGAATGGGATCCAGGTTCCCTAGTCCCTAATTCTCAGAATGCATTGTGCTGTAACAACACATTCCAATTCTCTATTACAAGCGAGTACCCACCCTAAATCTCTGAATTTTACTTTCAGCTATACTGAAGTATAATGCAGAACAAGATATGTTGCTACTTAGTTAATCATGACTTCAGGCAGTATAAAGGGGCAGATGTTTGTTTTAGGCAGGGTTTTAAGAGTTTTTTGATTTCAGTTTAAATACTTTCACTTTCTAATTTAATATGATGATTTTTTTCACTACTCATCTGTTGAATTTAGTTTCATTTTTTGTTTATCACTTGACTAATATTTTATAACATACCTACATAAACATTGGACACCTTTTATGCTATTAATGTCATTACATCACAATAACTGTGCTAACTTTTTTCCTATTCTTATTTTTTATTTTATTATTAAGAATTTTATTTTAAAAACTTAAATTAACAATAAGTATGCAAATGAAGTATTTTTTTTAGACTTTTCTGTGACTTACAGCCTTGTACTGAAAAAGCTGAGCGAATTCGTCTCTGGTCTCGTATCTGTGGGCATTACCCTGCCAATGATCAGGCATGTAGTGGATGTGTGCCAAGATCACTTTAAGCAGCTGCTCTGGACAGAACACCATATGTTTGTCTGGGATAAATGACCTAGGTCAGAGCAAGAATGAGAGAAAGAGCACAAAACAGGTCAAAGTTAAACCTTATCACTATTAAAAACAAACAAAATGTCAAAAAGAAATCTGTTAACCTTGGGTGCCATTTACACTTGTGTGATTTTATTTTAAAACAGTTTTTTAGATTGAAGACACTCCTTGTCCAGATTTACATTTTTATAGGGTTAAAAAAATTCTATACACCCTACACTACCTGACAAAAGTCTTGTCGCCTATCCAAGTTTTAGGAACAACAAATAATTTGGTATCAGAAGTGGCTATATGAATGGCAAAGGCCTCTGGATTACGCTTATTTGACCAAAATAAAATATGGTCATGCCTTGATTTTTTATTATTTAATTAGGACAGTAAGGTCTGATTTTACTGAGACAAAAGTCTGGTCACTTAACAGAAAAAAATGTATAGTATAAAATATATAGTATATGGTGCAGTGGAAATGGAATTAATATTGTGTATGACTCCCATGAGCTTGGAGGATCCATACATATCTGCAATGACTCAAATAACTTATTAATAAAGTTATCTGGAATGGCAAAGAAATCGTTCTTGCAGGACTCCCAGATCAAGATTCTTTGGATTCATCTTCAATGCCTCCTCCTTCATCTTACCCCAGACATGCTCAATAACGTTCATGTCTGGTGACTGGGCTGGCCAATCCTGGAGCACCTAGACCTTCTTTGCTTTCAGGAATGTTGATGTGGAAGCTGATTTATGAGAAGAAGCGCTATCCTGCTGAAGAATTTGCCCTCTCCTGTGGTTTGTAATATAATGGGCAGCACAAATGTCATGATACCTCAGGCTGTTGATGTTGCCATCCACTCTGCAGATCTCTCGCACATTCCCATACTGAATGTAACCCCAAACCATGATTTTTCCTTCACCAAACTTGACTGATATCTGTGAGAATCTCGGTGTCCATGCAGGTTCCAATAGGTCTTCTGCAGTATTTGTAATGATTGGGAAAATCTATCTTCTGCCACACTTTCCAAATGATCACCTAGAAGTCAAGTTATTATTTGTTTCACTTACAACTGGGATCGACGACAAGACTTTTGTCAGGTAGTGTATACATCCAAAATGATACATGACAATTCACACTCACTGGGCATGAGCATATTTTGCCAGCATCCATACTTGTAGTTTACTGGTGGTGTAAAGTGCAAATGAGAAGAGTTTGATGAATCAGAGAACAATATGCAATAGAAACCAATCAGAGAAAAATGTTGACTTTCTCAGACTGTTTTCCGTTTTCAAAAGTTTGCGTTTCAGTTTGTCTACACAAAAATGGAAAACTAACATTTCCAAACTAAAAAAGGTTCTTTATGGTTTTTTAAATGCTCCATTTGTGTGGGTTAAAGAGACACAGGCAACAACATTTCTGCATTTTAAAATGAAACCGCATTAGTGTAAACAGCACCTTGGTCATTGTTCTCTTTTAAATACTTCCTTCGCTTACCTGCAGACTGTAATGCAAACTCCAAGTAAAGTGATACTGCTAAGCACATGTTCCACAGCTAACACATCTTCATCATAAATAGTCAAAGCAATCAAAACAGCAAGAATGGAGCCGGCAAAGAATGCCACATTCTTGGCCACGACTGTCAGCAATGGTGACATAAAACAGTTCATGTACTTTGAGGAGGCTTTGTAGCCCTTGCTGAGTCTTGACATCAGCTCGTGATCCAGTTCATTGAAGTGACGGAGGTAAAAACGGCCATACAATGACCAACATCGAGCACCAAGACTTCCTGGCTCACGCTTGATCACCTCAGTGTAGCTAAAAAATGCGTACAGAATCTGCCAAATCAGAATAACAGGACATAAAAGAAGATTGGCAATTCCAATCCACAAGATCCTCGAGCTCAGGCGGTCGGCCAACTCCAAACGATTCCCTCCACGTTTGTACTCACTCTTTAAACTCCACTCGTTTTCAAAAAGTGATCCAGGGCCCCAGAAGAAAATCAACTCAAAGTTGTACTTGAGGCCACGGGTGTAAAAAACAGTGTCGCCCAGCAGAGGCAACCGAAAGCGCACTGGTAGAAGAGACTTGTTGACCATCGCCACCATGTAGTTTTTAAAACGCAGTATGCGGTGGTAGATGTCAAGCTCTGACAGCTCTTTTTTGTGGATGCAAATCTGGTGCTCCTTCTGTATCTCAACAATCCTTGCCTGCACCTCCTGCCAGGTGAAATAAGGAAGGTCTGCCTGAGAATTGAAAAGAGATCATTTAAAATTACCATCAAGGCTCACTGGCACCAAGAAAACAGCAAAAATCAAGAAAAGCAAAATGGAAAAGAACCAAAATAGTTAGAACAAAAATGTTTAAGCAAATGCATAACAGTGATTTAGCAGAAAAGCTCACCATGGATATTTTCAGCGCATTGATGTAAAAGGATCTGATCTCCCAGTAGCAACAGATGTTGTAGATAAACTTGACAAGACGATGGAGCCAAAAGACTCCTGATATGACGAGGATGAAGATGACGGGAACACTGTCACGGATCCTGAAATATACATTAACAAAAAAATTGGGTTTATGATGGATTGTACTGTTAGTATGAAGCTATATGCACATCTAATATGACATTTAATGGATGAAATATACCTAGCACTGCACACGTCCACTGGGAGAAATGCATCAGGGAGAGTAACCTTCAAGGAATCTGTGTGATTAACAAACTTGTTGGCGAAGAGGATGTCATAGTCCACACAGTTAGCCAGGAACACTGTGAATGCCACCACAAACACCAGTTGCCTGGAATGACAATCAGTAAAATTACAATTCAGTAAGGCAAAGCAATATGATCACAGATCTATTGGTAAAAGCATAGTTTAAACAAACATTTTTATTCTGTCATCATTTACTCACCCTTGACTTCCAATGCAGATTCAGTTTTTTTTTAACACAAAAGAAGACGTTTTGAAGAATGTTGGAAACCTGTAACCATTGACTTTAACTGCATTTGTTTTTCCTACTATGGACGTCAATTGTTACAGGTTTCCATCATTTTTCAATATACCTTATTTTACGCTCAACAGAAAAAAAAGAAAAAGAAAAACTGGAACAACTCAAAAGTTAGTAAACGATAACAGAATTTTTATTTTTGGGTGAACTATCCCTTTAACAAACACTACATAAATACCATAACTGTACAAAAAAATGCAATGTTAAATAATTGAACTAATACCTACACAAGCTCAAATATTTCTCCCAGCATCATACAGGTAAATCCATTCTTTTGGTGTAGATTATAGACTTATTAAATGTTAAGAAAAATAAAACTATGTTTATATCATTATACTTAATCCAATATTTACTGAACAAAAGCTATTCATTTCAGCGCACAAAGGATATTCTCTGAAAGAAGAGGTCCAGATTTTCAATGTGGTGCCATGGAGCTGAAACAAATAAATTGCATCATTTTATTAAAGATATTGACATATATAAATTGATATATCAATTTTATTTATTTATTTATAGCAACCTACATTACACATTAAATTTACAAGTGGTTTTATATACATAGAATGCACTTTAATGTTTCAAATAATGTAGTTAAAAATGCCAAAATATAGTTGAAACAATGTTTCATATTACATAATATATATGTAATATATATAATTATATAATACATCCATATAAACATGAAACAACATTTTTATTCTGACGTGTACTTATTAAAATGTGTAAAAGATTATTTGAGTATCTTTGATTATATTTTAATTTACCAAAAATCATCAAAACAAACAGGTAAAGCCAAGTGATTTAAGGTTTAGGGACTAATAATGAATATTTAAGTTAAAATAGTATTTGTAGGCTGCACTCTGATTCTTAAAGAGAGTCTCTCAATATGTCATCAAATGATTTTTGTACTAATTATGCCTGATCAGACTTTATCATATTTTTGACTCATATCCATTTGTTGCTAAACAAATAAAAGCACATGACTCTGACAATCAACAGACACAAACTATGTGGCATTATTGCTTTATTTAGAATGACAGAGTCTGTAGATCTTACATTTGGATCCCTCTGGAACATGGACCAGCAGATTCTCTTCTCCAGGAGGGGAGTCGCTGTAAGACGCCTCCAGGCGCTGGTACTCCGTATCAAAGTGGGCCATCCTGCTGTGAGACCCTGAATCTCCTGTCACACACTATCCCTTCTGCTGCCTATACATTAAAATGACTTATTTAATTACTTCCATTCCACTGGAATATGGTTCAAAGCGAGATATATGATGTGATCTAATTTGGATTACAGTATGTGAGACTAGTTAAAAACTCAATCCACAATAACATGTCAGGACCACTGATCTCTCTATATAATATTCTATATTATGGTATCAGTAGTCAGGACACCTAAACATCGACCTTATTGCGCAATAACATCGAGCTCTGTCATAAGAAACGTGCATATGACTCACATAAAAAAACGACATGTCAAACCACTGGGTTTTTTGACATTACGTGAACATATTTAATAAAAATGCTAGACCAGTTTGGCTAGGCATGTCAAATACCTTAAAAACAAACAATGCAAGCAATGTCATTTGAAGTGACGTTTCGGCATTTTAAGAAATAACACTGTTTATTATAAGAGCAACTCTTACCTTGTACCTCCCGCCATTTCATATATGAAAGCAAAAGGGGTTACGTTATGGGACCAATTCTGCTCTTCCTATAGATGAACAGCAAAACATCGACATTCAGTCCTTTTCAAAAGGCACAAAAATGGGTAACGTTAGCCTACAGTCGCAATATTTCATTTAGACGTCTTATAACTTATCCTTTCATAACATTTAACACTTTACTTAAAATAACTAATGTTCGTTATTATCGCTGACAGGAGGCGTCCTGCTATTTATGTAAACAGAAGCTTGAGGAAAATATGATATGCGCGTCACATTGGGAAACACCTACATATACAGCAACAACTAGGCTATTCGCTATTCAGAAAGATGATTTGGATGAAATCTTACCTCATTCGAATGTGATGAGCAGTGATTTGTGAATCGCCTTCTTTTATAAATGCCCAGCTCTCTTTTGTTTTCCCATTTGAAGCATTTTTGGTTTCGATTCTCGACGCACAGTGGAGAGGCCGCGTCCACAGAGTGACACGTTTGCTGTCCAATTAGAAGCAGGTTTTGGGTGTAGACGAGCCAATGGGATCAGGAGGAGGGTCTTCTTTAGGTAAATACTTCGCATCGCGTCCATTCCAAAACATGTAAATTCCACAGAACACATTAATTAATTGTTTAATGCATTTAATTCATTACAGAACAACCGATTAAAGCGTTTTGCTGGATGCTTTGAGGGAATTTCAACAACAGAGGTGACAAGGTTCAAATGACCAGAACATCTGATTAAAGTCTGAAGGCGTTACACAAACTTTTTTAGTGCCAGCAAATACAGTACATTTCTGCCCTCCTGTAGCCTACTATGACTAGATAAATTATTCGCATTTACGTGTTATCCAGATAGCAGTTTGACATCAAACATTTTGTGAGTCTCAGTTATATAAATTCAATTCTATTGCTGTTATTAAAAGAAATATAATTGAAAATACATTTGATACGTTTTGAAACATTATATATATAAATATTTTACCCGTGAAATAGTTTAAAAGGCACACGTGCAGTCTTAAAAGAAAAATGGCAGAAACACTGAACGGCAACAGCAGAACCTAGACCTGGCTATACAATGGCTCCCCCTTGTGACTACATGTTGTATCAACAATTCTGTGACAGGTATACGTATTTGTTACTTGGATGTAAAAAATAAAAATACATTATAAAATATAATCATTTGGCCGACGCATCCAGATTCAAATAAAAATTTAAGTAATCAAAGTAATAAAAACCAACAATATGTAAATAATATGACAATTCCCAGTAAACAAAGACACAAACATTCAAATAAATTACGTCTCCACAGCAGATACAGATTTTTTTAGTAACAATTCAAGTATTGCCCAATATTATTAACAAATAATATACATAAACATTTATTGTGCTTCCCAAAAACTGTAAAATATCTGAGTTATAGGTGATATTATAGTCTGTAAACTGATTTGTTGCTAAAGCCAATCTTTTAGTTAATCATTTTGCTTCTGTATTGTTATTATTAGGTTATTAAGACGACTAATGCACACACAGAAACAGAACAGTCCACATACAGAAAGCTGGAAGTCGAGAATAAAATTAATGAACTTTTACAGGAGGGCAAGGGCAGAGCAAAGACATATGAGAGTATCTTTTTGATTTTCTTCTGCTTCACAGGTAAAAACACTGTTGTTGTGGCACAGTTCTGTTAGTTGTTGTACTAAGTTGTTAGTTATCAGTGGTTATCTGTATGAAAATTACAACCATTCAGAATCTAGTGTATGGAAAATACATGTAAAGTGGGAAACCTGTTAAATGTGCATTTAGAAATTCAGATGTGGGTGGCACGGTGGCTCTGTAGTTGGCTCACAGCAAGAAGGTCGCTGGTCCTGGCTGGGCCAGTTGGTAATTCTTTGTGGAGTTTGCATGTTCTCCCCGTGTTCGCGTGGGTTTGCTCCGGGTGCTCCGGTTTCCCCCACAGTCCAAAAACATGCGCTATAAGGGAATTGGGTAAGCAAAATTGGCCATAGTGTATGAGTGTGTGTGTGAATGTGAGAGTGTATGGGTGTTTCCCAGTACTGGGTTGCGGCTGTAAGGGCATCCACTGCGTAAATCATATGCTGGAGTAGATGGCGGTTCATTCCGCTGTGGCGAACCCTGATAAATAAGTGACTAAGCTGAAGGAAAATGAATGAATGAAATTCAGATGTGTTTTTTCTTACATTTGCTGACTTTAAAATTCAAATATCATTTAATTAAAATATATATATTTTTTGTATATAAAGCTAATTTTGGCCTCACAGTGGCACAGTGGGTAGCACGTTCGCCTCACAGCAAGAAGGTCGCTGGTTCGAGCCTCGGCTGGGTCAGTTGGCGTTTCTGTGTGGAGTTTGCATGTTCTCCCTGTGTTGGCGTGGGTTTCCTCCGGGTGCTCCGGTTTCCCCCACAATTCCAAAGACTGTGGCGACCCCAGATTAATAAAGGGACTAAGCCGAAATGAAAATGAATGAATGAATGAATAAAGCTAATTTTGTCTACAGGTTGGATTATGTGTCTAAAGACTGAATGAACTGGAAACTGAAAGTTGTAACAGCATAAATCTGAATTGAATTGAAGTTTATTTGACATGATTGCTCACTTAAATTTTTAAGTTGAACTAATTTAACTTTACAAGTCATTTAAATTAGCATCAATTAAGCTGACTTAAAATATCAAGTTAGAATTTGTTTGTTGAAGTTGATTAACCTGATTAACTTTCTAAATTAAGTTAAAGTAATGTAAAAACATGAGTTGTCATAACTTTTTATTGTGTGATTTCTTACGGTGTGGAGGTGGCATTGATGAGCACCATCAGTTCAGCTCCTGTCTGCCCCAGTGTCTTGCAGCTGGTGGATTGGTTTGACTGTTACGAATGCTTTATCATAACCCTGGAGTGCAGGTCTGTGCCAAGATCTCCAGAGTTTCTGTGAGGAGAACAGGCTGTCTGGATGAGTGTCTGGCCAAGAAAGTACTGCTGCAGCTGATCATGTCGCTGAGTCCTGCACAGCTACACAGGACCACTGTCTGGTTAGTGGAGCTGATTCTTTACTACAGCATGGGTGCTTGTTCCCCCCTTCAGAGCCACACAAGAGCATCACGGTCAACAGCAGACTGCACTTAGAGAGCTGTCAACAGGCAAGGGTTTCAAACATGTAAAGATCAAAATAGCTTTTGTTTTGTATTTTAGAAGTTTTAGAAGAAATGTTGCTAATTGATTCATTGGTGTCTCAGTGCATTGGCGACATATTAACCCAGTTAAGATGATACTGAATCGGTGGCATGTTGGGGAGTAACTAAGTACACTGTAAAAATAACCTTAAATTCAAAGTTTTTTTCATATTTTCCAATAAATTCTTATATATATATTTTTTCCCCCGTTATTTATGATTTTGAATTTCATTATAGGACCTTGATTTTTCTTCCAACAACTTTTAACCTCAAAAAGTAAAAAAAAAAGACTTTTATTAACATTTTTAATAGTTTAAAGTGATATATTGTCTGGGTGTTTGTTGTATTTTACACTACAAAAACCTTGTAATAAACTGCCAGTACATTATCTATTTTTTTACAGATTTATTTTTCTATATATTATTTATTATAGATTATATTATTTCAAAGTACTGAAATGTCAATAAAAGTCACTTTGTTAAACTGTAATTGTTGAATTTTCAACATCAAAAGTCGACAGAGCAGAGATCAACATCCCATAATGCAATTCACAACCGTAAATAAACAGAAAACTCAAAAATACAGAAACTGTTAATTAACATATATTTTTTATAGTGTACTGGAAAAATTAAGTATAGCGATTAGCTGCTGGAAAAGCTACATTGTATCATAAGTAGCAGAGCTATATTATTCAGTAGCTTGACAATTAGCTCCTTATGATACAATGTAGCTTTTCCAATAGTTACAGCTACTTTTTATAGCAAGTACTGAAGTTGCTTTACAACAGCTACAGTACATTTAGTGAACCTGCAATGGTCTGAAGAAGCACAGTGTAGTCTTACAAGATCATATACCACAAGTGTATTACAGCCATCTATTGATAAATCACACATCTCATGATTTTACATTTATTTATTAATTAATTAATTTATTCATTAATTAATTTATTTATTTAGTTATTTAGTTAAAGAATTTTTTTTTAAGTATCAACAGTTGAAATTCATTTCAGTGATGGGTTGCAGCTGGAAGGGAATCCGCTGTGTAAAACATATGCTGGATAAGTTGGCGGTTCATTCCGCTGTGGCGACCCCAGATCAATAAAGGAACTTTAAGCCGAAAAGAAAATGAATGAATGAACAGTTGAAATTCAGTCTATAAAATATTCTAGCCTGAAGAAAGAATAAAATTCTTAATTCTTCATAAATTTCTTACCAAAATGTAACTTAATTTTGAGAAAATGCTACCATGTGCTTAATCCAAGTTAACTATTTTGTTACTTTTTTGCAGTTTTGTATGTTGGCTCTTGACTCTTGAAATTGGAAAAGTATTTCATAAAACATTAAGCTTTGATCTTATATTATATCTTATATTGTAGTATACATCTATTGTGAAAAAACGATAGCTTCAATGTAACTAGCTACTTTTAGGTAGTAACTTGTAATAAAGCTTTCAAATGATTTGTATAGGGTGAGCAGTAGTGACTGTGTAAAATTTAAATTTCCTAATTTTAATGATTTATTGTTGAACTATTTACCCATGATCAACCTGATATGACATGATAATAGAATAAGAACTGTGCTCTTGGTCATGTGATAATTAACTATATCACATTCAAAACAACAACTCATGCAAGGCATTTCTGCCTTCATATCTTGAATTTTATGGTCATTCTTACTCCATATCTAATAGGTTTCATCCCACAGTGAACCCTTGTGCACTCTGAAGAAGAGTGGCATGGTAGCACATTGTTAAAATGGCAAACATGGTATTATAGCAGATATTATAAGCGGATATGAAATCACACACTCCCAGTCCTTTACTTTTTCACCATAAGATGACTGTTGTATCTCAGATACATATACTTGTCAATATTTTAGAGAATACACTTTATTTAGTTTTTAAAATACTGTTTTATTTATTAAATTATTCCTAAAATCATCATTTGTGACTTCCTTGATTTAAATCATGTTAGGCTGAGTTTTCTGGATGAGCATTAATGGCTATGAGAATAAAAAAGAAAACATCACCAGTAAAGACAATCATAAAGACAATAAGTGTACCGTACAATCTCCAGAGTATTTTCACTCCTTTTGCAATCTCATGATTTCTTTAACAGGTCAGATATTCTCATAATTTATGTATGTTTTTATTAAATGACCTCTGAATCAACCTATTTGTATGCTTTGACCTGGACCAGGAAAATTGCATTACCTAATTTACCTGGACAAACATGTTTAGAGAAGTGCTGCAGTGTCCGCAGCAGAACCAGTTACACCAACACATAACACACTGGATTTATGATTGTGGTTGTATTTCACAGTGACTGCCCCATGGCGACATCCATGCATTAGTGATATTGAGGGCAGATTCAGATGAAATTCTGACGTACTGGGATTGACAGGAAGAAGGAAGGGAAATGGGGTAAGTGGAGACCCCTCTCTTGTTCAGAGATGAAGTCATTTCTCTGGGGACTTTTAATTAAATTGAACTCTTGCCGGCTGCTGGAAACCATATGGGTCAATATACATACATATTCTTTTCTACTGCCTCTGTTTTAAACCCTAGGAACATGTACAGGGTTTGGTTTCCTTTCAGTTTTATAATCATTAAGATAATGAGAATGTATATGTTTTGTATACCTGTACATTTATGCATTTATCTATTCGAACTTTTGGGAACAAATTATTTTTAGCACTCAGATATATAGATTTAACTCTATTGCTTTGATAAAAGGATATGCAATTCTGGTTTCCATGTTAATTAAATTTACACATGAAAGAATTTAAATCCAAGGAACTTTAAATGAAAGAAACATCAAGTGTTTGCAAAGTAAATGTTACACTGTAAAAAGCAACATAGGCTCATTCTGAAAACGTAGCTCTATATACATTTCTGGAGATCCTGAATTATGTAGCCAGAAGTACGTATGGTGGCATTTCGTCTTTAACGAACGCTACAGGGCACTATGACGCTGTTCCTTTTTGCGCTTTCCCGACGGCTTTCCCGCTGTTACCAGTTTGTCCAGTAGCTCACCATGTATGTCAGCGGACTTGAGATGCAGAGAGAAGTTGACCACGACGCCGAGTTCGAGTCCGGCAAAGAATGGCTCCAGAAAGTGGGTATGACAAAAACAGAAGCCAAAAAATAAAATAAACAAGTAAATAACAGGGTGAGAATGTTGTCAAATCTGAAAATGTGGTAAAAATCAGGCAAGGGCATTTCTTTTTCTGGATTGCTTTTGAAAACACTATTGGTTGGGTTTAGGGAAGGAGGAGGGTGGTTCAGTCGATCAGTCATTCAGTCAGTCAACAGCGGCCTCTGATGGATTTACGAAAGAGCAGCAGGTGCGAATGGCACTCGCGAGAGACATTTAAGATCTCAAAAAGCATACACAGCGGCCTCTGGTGGATTCGCGAAAACACAAACTGCAAAAAAACATAGCTCCAGGGACGTAGTTTGTGATCTCCAGAAATGTATATAGCAGTACATTTTCAGACTGAACCTGGGTAAAATGCTGGGTTCCACACAATTCTTTCATGTTGTCCCAACACAAATCGATTTAGCTAACTTAATTGTTTTTACAAGTTTAAGTGGATTGGGACAACATGAAGGAATTATGTTCTTATTAACTATTAAACTTATTAGTTTTTACAAATTTAAGTGGATTAAACATAAAACAATTAAGTTGTCCCCAGAAAACCTCAATAATTGTGTTGATTCAGCTCTTTTTAAATAAGTAGTTTGAACAAGTAGCAAAAATCATTTTATGAATGCATCTTGCTAACAGTAAAACAATGTTAACTGAAAACAATGAGATTTATTTCCATATTAAGAAAATAAAATCTGTTAAAAAAAAACTTGTTTGCATAGCTCAGAATTATCAAGAAAAATGCACAATACTACTATTACCAAACAATGTTTTTTTGTGTCAAAATAACAATTACATTATCTACTCTTCAGCTTTAAAAAAAAAAGCTACCAAAATAACCAACAAATGTTTTTTTTTTACCTTAACAAATTTTAATCAGTCAATCGGGTTTCAAACTATTTTTATTTTATTTTACTAAGTAACTTCATATTTTTAGTACGTTTGACTAATATAAGTAGGCTGCATGGTGTAGCAGTGGCTAGCACGATTGCCTCACAGCAAGAAGGTCGCTGGTTCGAGCCTTGGCTGGGTCAGATGGCATTTCTGTGTGGAGTTTGCATGTTCTCCCCGTGTTTGCGTGGGTTTCCTCCGGGTGCTCCGGTTTTCCCCACAAGTCCAAAGACATGCGGTACAGGTGAATTGGGTAGGCTAAATTGTCCGTAGTGTATGAGTGTGAATATGTGTATGTTTCCCAGTACTGGGTTGCAGCTGGAAGGGCATCCGCTGCATAAAACATATGCTGGATAAGTTGGTGGTTCATTCCGCTGTGGCGACCCCAGATTAATAAAGGGACTAAGCTGGAAAAAAAATGAATGAATGAATGACTAATATAAGTTGAGATGGTGTAGAAAAGTTAATTTAATTCAACTTAAAAATGATATGCAGCAAGTATTCTGTTAGTGTAATTTGTTCAGGAACCTACACTGTAAAAATTTTTTTATTAGTTTAATCAAACATACTTGTCTTGTCATCTCAATCGAACTGACTAAAAATATTAGGCTAAACTTTCTAATGCTCAAAACATTTGGTTGAAACCTGATTAACTTATAAAAATAAGTTAAAACTACATATAAATATTTATTGTCCTGACTTTTTGTCATAAATTTTTTTAGTTATACCCCATACTGTACATATAAAAACATCGCTCATCTCATCCCTCTCAGGGTGGACATTTATGAAGGAGATATATGCTTCATATAACACAGGGCTGTACTGTGTAACGCTTCAGACATTTTCATATTAAGGATCGAAGAGGATCAAGGTGCATGCATGAATTTGTAGGACATTATTGAGGGGTAACAAAAGAGAGTGTATGTGTGCCGAGGGGCAGATTCCTGTTTTGTAATAAATTTGAAAGACTGGATAATCTTGGATTTGACATGGGAATGAAGTGAGGTTAGCCCATGCCTATAAGTGTGTGCCTTTATTTTTGTCTTTATCTTTTAGGGTGGTTTATTGAAATCTAACAATGCAAAGCAACAGCATATTTAATAGCAGAACTGGGAGTTTATATTTTTATAGCCGTTTATATTTGTTTGCTGTACTTATATAAAATGAGCTGAATCAAAACAGTTCTTCAGTTGTTGTTTTTAGCAACTTAATTGTTTTATGTTTAATCCACTTCAATTTGTAAAAACCAATAAGTTAACATAATTCCTTTATGTTGTCCTGACACAAATTGATTGTGTGGAACCCAGTAGTTTTTACAGTGTTGGTCAAAGTGCTTTGTAAATGAATGAAATCATAAATCTGCTCATTGCTTCTGTTTGCAATCCTCTCAAATCTTGTGATGATCCGAGGACTCTAAACTTGATTCCTTCCACATAGCTCTTTATAAACACAATAAACATACTGGTTTTCCCAAGGATGTTCTTCCTGTGGAGCTCCAGTTACAGTTTCAGATCACACACATACTTTTAAATCCAAGTCAGGATTAAGGAAAGACAATGCATGTGCAATATACTTTGCATCGATTGTTTTATATAAAGAGTTAAATGAAAGATATGAAAACCCCTGCTTATCATTCATTTAGCAAGGCATTCTAATAAATGATAACAAATATAAAAGCACTGTAAGATTTTTTTTACCTACTCACCATGGTGATCAATATAAACGATTTATGACATCATAAAATGCACCCTCCCTGTCTATTGCAGGACCATTATACCTCTAGACACAACACCCAGCACTTAACTACAGCATTAACAGTCTCCTAGCCCTCTAGCTCAATAATGTCTATTGATTCATCTGAGATCAATGGTGAAAAAGTGTGCAGCCTTGTTCTTATAAGATGCGATATCAAACAATATCACAAATGTGCTTGTCAGTAGTGCTTGGCAAAGTAATAATGTATATTATTACTTTTTAATGTATATTATTACTACTTATTCTTACGGTTCAAAATCTGAACAAGCCCCTAAGCCCTATTAAACATTATTTTAAGTGATCGAATCTGCCTGGAATGGAAGGGTGGCTCAGTGGTTAGCACTGTCGCTTCAAAGCAAGAAGGTTGCTGTGTTTGCATGTTCTCCCGTGTTCGCGTGGGTTTCCTCCGGGTGCTCCGGTTTCCCCCCACAGTTCAAAGACATAGGTGAGTTGGGTGAACTAAATTAGCCGCAGTGTATGAGTGCGTGTGTGAATGCGAGAGTGTATGGGTGTTTCCCTGTACTGGGTTGCGGCTGGAAGGGCATTTGCTGCGTAAAACATATGAGGAATAATGTGGCGACCCCCGATAAATAAGGGACTAAGCCGAAGGAAAATTAATGAATGAAATCTTCCTTGAAGATGAAATGTTTGATAAAAAACGTTAAGATTGTTGGCACTGAAGGAACTATATGACACAAATTGAGAGCAGAAAATGTCTTTTTTGCATTTTTATTGGTGTACACATTGTATGCATGTTGAGAAAATATTGCTAAAATTTACAATTTACAATTTAGTAAATATAACCCTCATGCATGTCATTCACTGTAAAAAAGGAGTGTTTTTGGAGTGTTTAACGGGATAGTTCACCCAAGAATAAAGGTTTTCTGTCATCATTTACTCACCCTTCACTGAATTTCTTTGTGTTCTATTGAGCACAAAAACAGCCATTGACTTCCATAGTATTTGTTTGTTCCTGTTATGGATATTAATGGCTGCTTTTTTCTTAACATTCTTCAGAATATCTTGTTTGTATTCAACAGAACAGAAGAAGGAAATCTATAAAAGTTTAGATCCATTGGAGTGTGTGTAAATGATTAGAAATATTTAATTTTCAGATAAACTATCACTTTTTCTTTGCTATGTACAGACACATACTGTCTTTGACTAAACCTAAATGTTGTTTTTTGGCCTTTGCCATTGGGAGATAAACAGATCTACTGTCAACTGCTCTACAAATAACACAATAATTGATACTTTCATATGTTTACATTTGTTATGGCTAATGACTAAACCAGATAGAGAGAGATTCTGTATTGCTGTATTGGAGGTTTTAATCTGCTCCTGTTCTCCCTGAGACAAATAAAGGAAAATCCCCTTATGCTAAGGCCTCCGTTGATTCCCTGAATCAGAGGGATTTATGGCTATTGGCTAGTGCCTCTGATTGACAGTAATCTGTTTGTTTCTCACCCAATGATAACAGTATTGACAAGCCCATTTACCGCTTTCCAATTCAGTACTAAAACATTAGACTGCAGAGTGGAGGGAGCATGCTCAAGAGAGAAGGTCAAGATAGAAATTTGTCCATTTAATATTTTGTCGACTCAATGCTGGTATTATTTGTTAAAGTGGCTGTGGTTCATTCAGACACCACCTTTCTTTGGAACAGTTTAAGTACTAATCCAGGGGTCTCAACTCAACAAGGAAGAACCAAAAAGACTTCTGTGATATGTTCCTCTAGTGACTCAGATGAAACCTTGACCAGTCAAACAGTAAAATAGAGAGGTGCATAAACCCCCCCCGTTGGCAGAGCTCCCCACTTGAGAGGCCACCTGCCACCTGAAGGCAACACATCTGAGCCCCGCTATAAAAAAAACATGGTTGTCATGGATACATTACTTGTCAGAGGTGCCCAAGATGTCTCTATATTTCACTCTATTCCTTTTACTTGTAGGGACACAAACATGTTGAACCTGCTATGCTTCATCCATTGTGTTTGGGCATAATTCAGAATTAACCATTTAACTGGCCAGTCCACACCTACAGGTTGAATGGGAACTTTAAACACTCATTATTAATATGACTTCTTTCTGAAAATGTACTGTGTGCATATGCTTACTCATTTATTGGTATTTATTGTCTTTCAAGTTAGAATTATGTATTCCAAAAAATATATAGCATATTCTCTGGTGGGCAGCACAGTGGCGCAATGGGTAGCACAATCGCCTCACAGCAAGAAGGTCGCTGGTTCGAGCCCCGGCTGGTCAGTTGGCGTTTTTGTGTGGAGTTTGCATGTTCTCCCCTTGTTTGCGTGGGTTTTCTCCGGGTGCTCCGGTTTCCCCCAAAATCCAAAGACATGCGCTATAGGTGAATTGGGTAAGCTAAATTGTCCGTAGTGTATGAGTGTGAATGGGTGTGTATGGATGTTTCCCAGTGATGGGTTGCAGCTGGAAGGGCATCCGCTGTGTAAAACATATGCTGGATAAGTTGGCGGGTTATTCTGCTGTGGCGACCCCAGATTAATAAAGGGACTAAGCCGAAAAGAAAATTAATGAATAAATATTCTCTAGTTAAACACAAATTATTAAAATGATCTTAAGTGTCTTAAGAAATTATGGTGTGCGTGTGTATGTATGTGCGTGTGTTTTTTAAATGGAAAAGTCATCCTTGGATCCTAGCGCACATCCTAGAGAAACTTAAACACATGGTCAATGTGTGGGTCGTTGACCAGGTAAATAGTTATAGAGGCAGTGTGCAATTTATTTTTTATTATTTGTTTATTATTATGAACTATTAATAATTAATTATTTAGATAGAGTAAAATTATGCTTCTATTTTCGTTAAATTAAAACATATTGTGGAACTTAAAAGGCATTAAATATTAATTACACGTCATTACCTGGCAAAAAATTACCAGTACATTTTCAATACATACAAAAGTTTTAGCCCTCCTGTGAAATTTTGGTTCTTTTTTAAATATTTCCCACGTGATGGTTAATGCTGCAAGAACATTTTCAAAGTATTTCCTATGCTTTTTCTTCTGGAGAAAGTCTAGTTTATTTTATTTTGGCTGAAATAAAAGCACTTTTTACATTTAAATATATATATATTTTTAAGATCAAAATGATTAGGTCCCTTAAAAAATATATGTTTTTTCCAATTGGCTACACTACAGAACAAACCACTGTCGTCCAATGATTTGCCTAATTACCCTAACTTGCCTAGTAAACCCTTTTGCAAAATACGTGGTAAAATATTATGCAGTGAAATCATGGCAAAGACAAAATAAAGTAGTTATTAGAGATGTGTTATTAAAACTATTATGTTTAGAATGTGTTGAAAAAAAACTTGGGAAAGTACTTGGGAAATATTTGCAAAAAAATGTAAATTTTACAGCAGGGCTAATAATTTTGCCTTCAACAGTATACAGGATGTATATATATATATATACATTTTACAATTCTGCATTCCATTTCCTGCATCATTGTCTTATTGCACAAGAACATCTTTGCTGGTTCAGCCACAGGGACTTGTCATATAGTATATCACATTCTACTCATCTGTCTATTCAAATGACATCATCCTGAAAGTCCGACTGATGTCACATTAAAATGACATTTGATTCCGAATCACACTTTTGGGATATGGCTCTCCATTTCCTAGTTTGTCTTACTCATCCATTGAGCTCAAAGCCCTATTAACTTGATCCTCCTCCTTAAGCCTGCTGTTGGTGTTTAACAGTTTCTGAGCAACACACAACACATATGCTTGTTGAAAGCGAAGCATCAGGTGAATGATTAAGAAGTGAAGCCTTTTCATGTTGAATTGAGTTGTCACGGTAGGAGAGTGATGGTGGTGTGGGAGGGGGTGAGACCATGTGGAACTGCCCCGACACTTAAAAATAAAGCAGCCCCATTCAGCAGGACAGAACAAAAGAGACGAGCTTCCTCTTAACGTGAGGCTCTGTTACAGTGGTGTGACCCCAGCCCGCGTCCACAACGGGAGGCAAGGGATAAAAGGCTGGAGGAGACAAAGAGGCGACTGCGATACGGGTGGTGTGCTGCTGTAGGCTACAGCGTTTTCAGGGAGGCCCTTAAATCCTCCAGGGCCTCCAGTGACAGGCTTGAGCATACAATAGAGAGGCCTGGTTAAGGGGAGGCTGAGGCTTGGGCTTACTTTGAGCCGCATCTGGGCTCTGACCGTCTGGACAACAGAATTTTGGCAAGCGTAAATGGGTGATCATAAATATTATTTTAGTTCTCGGTTGCCAGGGAGGTCTATATAGCCGGTAAAATGAAGTATTGAGTACGTCATGACATTTCCTGGTGAAATTTATTCCTAAAGGAGCTCTTGGCATGAAATTGACCTATATTTTGGTAAAAAGTCAAACTATCCAAACATACAAATATAGCAAACAACAACCAATAAATGTTCAAAACAAAAAGTATTGTGTGGAATAACAATGGAATGGCACACAGAGAAAGACTGAAATATATTTAATAATTTGTGTAAATGGTGTTTTTGGAGTCACATGCATTGCTCAGGTGTTTTTTTTCCCCCAGACTTCAACAGAGTGATCAAATCTTAAAATCTTGATGGGTTCTGTGTGTCTCATCAATGAACTCTGATATTTGGTTGTTGTTTTCAATTGGATTCAGGTCAGGTAATTGGCTGGGCCATTCGAGCAGTATTTTCTTTTCTGAAACCTGTTTGGGATCATTGTCTTGCTGAAATGTGCACCCTTGTCTTATCTTCATCGTCTGGTATTGTAGATGTTGGGACTGAAGCAGCTAATATTCATTTACAATGACAAGGGGCAGGGCTGCTGAATAAGTACTGAGAGATTTCAGCTGCTGTCTGGGCTTTCCATGCCTTTTTACACCTCACTTTCTTTATGTGTTCAATACTTTTTCCCCTGTGTCATTTCATTTTATTTACAGATGATTAGTTTTTTCAACTAAATAGTTGTATTTTCTTTGCCATTATAACTGACATCCTATGACATTTTCAAGGCAGCAGCACCTTTAGAAATTAAACAAAAAAGGGTGACAAATGGTTCTTATTTTACCCGCTGTATGCATCAATAATAAAGCTATAGGACAGTCTGAAATAAAGTTGCAAAAAATACCCCCTCCACAGGGTTAAAAAGCCATAATGGAACAGGTGGTGCTACTGACAGCATAGTTGTGCGTGTGCTTTAGGGTGTAAAATGAGCTTGTCTTTCTTTTATAGTGATGTAAGTGACCATGGGGAATTCATATTGTTGTCTTCACAGCTCCTGTTTGTCAGATGATACAGACATTAATCTTCAATGTACGTCTGACTCAAACAGAGATGCTGCGATTGATTATACTTTGTCCTGTACTGAGTATGATTGTATTGGCTTTGTGTCTAATCTTAATCTGAATATAAACTGAGACATTTTGACACCTTCTAATACTTGACTTGTGTTGAGTTAGGAAAAATAATTAAAATAAAAATTTCAACATGTTCACTAGTCAAAAGTTTGGAATAAAGAGATTTATTTGTGCTTGTGGAAAACAGAATCAATGTCTTATATGCTCACCAAGGCTGCATTTGTTTGATCAAGAGTACAGCAAAATATTATAAAAAAATATATACAGTATTTTTTTTTGTAAGGTAACACTTTAGAATGGTTCATTGGTTAATGTATTTACTAACATGAACTAAGAACAAACTTGTAAAGCATTTATTATAGTTCAACATTTACTAATCTATCATTACAATCCAAAGTTGTGCTTGTTAACATTAGTTAATGCACTGTTAATAACACAACAAATTGAGCAACTTTAATTCATTAACTAACATTACCAAAATATTTATAATTACTGCAATCAATGTTTTGGTCATTGTTTGTTCTTGTTAGTAAATACATTATCTAACATTAACAGACCATTATGTTATAGTGTTATCCAATATTGTTCATAATACTGTAATATTCACTAACGTTGTCAGACATTTAAAATGTAAATGACCATTTTCTATTTGAATATATTTTATAAATGTAATGGCAAAGCTGAATTTTCAACAACAAAAATAGAAAAATAAAAATAATCTGAACTGCTAACAATGTTTTAAGTTATTTTCCTAGAAGAAATACTCATAATGATGCTCTGTGAACACACAGTATGGAAGCTCTGAGAACGGCGTGCTGTCCTCCATTGCTCCGGGTGCTGTTTCTGCAGTTAGTGGGCTATTAGGTGCTGAATAAAAAGTGTCTGTCAAATTGCTCGTAACTCTTCAGACAAACCTGTTCTTTGTCTCTTTTGACTGAAAGCATCATGAGGATTTAAAGCTTTTAAGTTAACTCTAAAGTTACCAGTTATTTATATACTCCTGATATTTTCAGAAAGAACTCTATAAAACTCTAAAACACACAAAAAAATAACGTTAGCTGTTTGTTTCAATTACTTATTCAAAATGAGCTAAAACAACAATTCTTGAGTTTTGTGGGGACAACTTAATTGTTTTATGTTAAATCTACTTAAATTTGTAAAAACGAATAAGTGACCTTAATTCCTTCATGTTGTCCCAACACAACTCGATTGTGTGGAACCTGGCATTTTTTACAGTGCATGAAATTATGTCACAGAGCGAAACCCTGGACTCTCTTTACTGTGTGTTGGTTAAATACCTGCTAAATCACAGAATTTTAGAATTTTGAATTTAGTGAGATGGTGTGGTTATTTTATATAATCAAATAGTATAACCACTAACTAAGTCTTGCTAACTTCAAAAAGCTATATTTGATAAAGCCAAAAATATATAATAATAATAATAATGATTATTATTATTATTATTATTATTATGGGTCGGCGCGGTGGTGCAGTGGGTAGCGCTGTCGCCTCACAGCAAGAAGGTCGCTGGTTCGAGCCTCGGCTGGGTCAGTTGGCATTTCTGTGTGGAGTTTGCATGTTGTTTCAAACTGCTGTCCCCGTGTTGGCGTGGGTTTCCTCCATAGTGTGAATTGTCCGTAGTGTATGAGTGTGTGAGAATGAGACTGTATGGGTGTTTCCCAGTGATGGGTTGCAGCTGGAAGGGTATCCGCTGTGTAAAACATATGCTGGATAAGTTGGCGGTTCATTCTGCTGTGGCAACCCCTGATGAATAAAGGGACTAAGCCGAAAAGAAAATGAATGAATGAATGAATGATATTATCATTATAAAATGATGCTTTACTTGTAAAATATACAATAATAAAATATGACAATAATTATTAAGTGTTCATATAGCCTACATGAAAAGCTAAAACCTTATATTCTAACAACTTTGTAAAAGTGTTTTAAAAATTGTTTAATACATGTAAATGTGGACATTATTTATGTTGGGTACTGAATCCAGATTATAGATTTTTTTCTCACACGACACAAGCTGTGCGAGATAATAGTTGGCTAATTATTTAATACATCAACCATCTGCTTTATGTTACTTGCATGCAAACAGTGACGAAACCGCCCCCTTATCTAACCTGTAGTTTGAAGATGTTAAAATGTGGACTTGTTTTTGCAGAGTAATACGCATAAACACCTTCTACAAATATGAATTGATGAGTGAGAGTGAATGTGCTCTGCACACCCTCTGCATGAGTCTCACCTCAGCTGGTCATGGCGCATGCAGAAATTTGTGTCAGTAGTGCTACCATGGAAACATCGCAGTATCACATCCAGCAGCACATGGGATATCAGATCATTCATATGATGGAATCTGTATATTTTAAACATGTAACGCATTTGAACTCATCCTTATTTTATTATACTATAAAGCTTGACGCATTTCAAACGCACAGATTATCAGAAATATATCATAGTCTTAGAATGCAGCAGCAATATATGTCATGTTTATTTCTGCGGAGCCATATTTCTGTCAGCTTACTACCGGTATGCACGGTAAAAAGGGCAAACTTGGGGGGCTGTCTTTGCGCGCGGTGCGCCGCCCAACCGGAGATGCGCGAGCGAGCGGGCACTGGCTCATTCGCTCTGGTGCGGACACCGGAGTCAGCGAGGCATGTGTCTGGACACCGGCGTTTCGAGTAAATAAAAAAGACACTCACAGAAACGATACACCTGAGCGTTTTCTATACCCACCGGCTGTCATTTACCAACGCGCCGTCAGTTTTTTGAATTTCCACCTCACGCAGGATTGCAGCGACCTGCTTCTCGTAAACATTCGTGAATGGAAAGCGACTGCAGAAAAGACATACATCTTTCCAAACGCTTATCGAAGCCGCTGCAGTTTTGTGATTGATTAGCTGGATCCCCTTGCGTCCTTTGAAGGAAGATGGAGACCTTCTTCGCAGAGGTGGGATCATTTTCTAAATCAAGGGAATCGTGTCATTCCATGTGTGTTGCTTCATGTGTCGTGCAAAAACTACAGATTGTGTGCTATATTTGTGAAATAACCCCTCAGTAATCATATGATGTAAAAACCGGTGGGTAATTCTCATTGGCTGCATGCATGTGCACCAGGATGTTGTATGTAATCATCATAGCCTAACAGTGTCATTCCTTTTAAATACAGACATTTTACGGTTTGACATTTTAAGTGCTTCATTATAAATGACCTGTGCGTTATTTCTCACACTGACAGTAGTTTATGGTGATGTAGCGTGCATAGGTGTCTCGTGTTCGCCAGGGCTGTGGCGCGCGCGAGGGGGGAAGGGGCTCGCGCATTGATGCTGAGGCAGGGTCTCTATCGGCTATGATGGTGTTTCTGCAAGGCTGATATCTAGGTTTTCTAAACCTCTCACGCCCTTATCATGCATCAGTGTTTGTTATGAAGCAGATTTAATGTCTTCAATTCCAAACCCAGCGCGTGAGTGTGTTGTGAAGGCTGTCTGGACATAATTGAGATTATTCCCATCATGCCAAATTCCACATTCAGAGCATTCACCTCACCTTCAGCCTGATAGGAATTGCTGGGAAACATATATGCAAGGTCTCATAACCAACCTGTCAGCCTGAATGCATGTTGTTTACCTGATCTGTATTCTGAAGATCAGGCCTCACAACAGCATTTTCAATCATCTGTTGTATTTTTCTCCTCATATCTATGTACATATCATCACATGTCTTACTGAGTATGTTTACTGTTTGATATCGTACACGATTGGGTGATTTTTTCATTCCTTCTACTCTCAGTTTGTTAGATGCCCACACAAACACCTGCATTTGATCTAATACTGAATTACAGAATCCCCATTAAGCCATTTATCCCCTTGAACACATGCTATGTGTCTCAAATGGTTTTAAGCAGTCAGCATTTAATCTCTGTCAGAGTGGACAGCACATCAACACAAGGCTTAGTGAGTAAATGACATTAATTGATGATGCACACACTCTGAATATTATATATTTATCAGAGAGATGTGTTTATGCTATAAGAAACTGCAAAAGTGGTCTATGTTAAGGCTTGTGAGGACAAAGCAGGAGAACTGAATCTTTAGATCCTCCACAGACTGCTATCTGGAAGCCATTAATTTAATTTATAGAGCATTTGCTGTGAAATCTGTCTCTGTGTAGTTTGTAATTTTAGAAAACTAAGATGCTTGTGATACATTAGCTAGAATGAGTAAAAACATCCTTGAGAGCTTTTCACATTTTAAATTATTAACCCTGAGTCATCCTAAACCCAGGATAAATACAATCCTGGGTTATCTGTAATCCCGTTTCACACTGCTCATACTATATCTGGGGATAACAAATAATCCTGGGTATTCATTAACGGACGTTTCATACTATAGTATTGACCTTATTCTTCACATACGAGTGGGTGCAGCCATTGGAATCGTTTGGTTGGAGATTTCCAATCTCATTCACATCCATTAATTTTTAGACATTAAAACACCTTGTTATGCTGCTTGATGTTGCAAACTGATTTTTTCTTATTATATTATTCTACTTTTTATGTATAGTCATCAACACAATTTGTAGAGCAAGTAGTTTGATTGTTTTCTGCCATTTATTATTCCTAGTCATTTTTCCCATAGGCAGCTGAATTGGAAGCTCTAAAACAATCACAAAAAAGCTTCCACATCGCAGAATAAGCAATAAACCCTGGGTTAACATTTTTATTTGCATATTTGTGGCGTCGGGGCCTCACGGTGGCACAGTGGGTTGCATGATCGGCCTCACAGCAAGAAGGTCGCTGGTTCGAGCCTCGGCTGGGTCAGTTGGCATTTCTGTTTGCATGTTTGAATGTTCTACCCGTGTTTGCGTGGGTTTCCTCCGCGTGCTCCAGTTTCCCCCACAAGTCCAAAGACATGCGCTATAGGTGAATTGGGCAGGCTAAATTCTCCGTAGTGTATGTGTGTGAATGGGTGTGTGTGGATGTTTCCCAGTAATGGGCTGCAAGGGCATCCGCTGCGTAAAACATATGCTGGATAAGTTGACGGTTCATTCTGCTGTGGCAACCCCAGATTAATAAACGGACTAAGCCAAAATGAAAATGAATGAAGGAATTTGTGGTGTCACTATTGCTGATTGAACGAACCACATGCAACTTTTTTACACTGCATTTTTGCATCTTGTCATTTATAAAAAAATGTTGCTGCATAGGTCTTCAGCTGTTTTAAACCTCACAAGATGCGCAAAGATAAGAAAACAAAGACCTTTGACAAGAAAAAGAAAACAAAGAGCAAAGAATTTGAATATTTCTTTAAAGTTACCTCTCACCGGCCTTATTTCATCCAACTTTACATTGTTCTCATGTAAATAAATAAATATTAGAAATTGAAGTTAAGAAATGAAACTAAGAAAATCTGGAAAGAAACAAATAAAGAAAAACAAAGGCCAGGTGCATTAAGTTGAGCAATAGACTTCCATAATTAATATTAATATTTCTAATTTCAGACCCTATGGTTAAACATTACTAAAATGCTGCACTTTGAATATTTCTTTAAAGTTACCTCTCACCAGCTGCTGTTTACACCACACACGTTTCGTGATGCGATGTAAACCTTGCTGCTCAATTTCTGATTGGCTGTCTCTGTTGCCAAGCGTCCAACAAGTGAACAATGGGCTTAACAAAATTAAAATTGTAATACTGGGTTAACACCAAAAATGCCATGCTAAACCTCCTCCTGAGCTAACACTGCTTTCAAATTACAGGTGTGAAACGTCTTAACCTGGGGTTAAGCACAGTGTGAAAAAACATATTGGGGTTTTTTTGTCAATTCAAAAATGGCAGCTAAGACGGAAGTTGGTTATATTCTATGTGGTTCCTATTGGTTTCTTAGGTGTCTTTCTGTGGTTGTTGTTGTTGCGTGGTTGGTCTGAGTGTTTGCCTGGGCACTAAAATGTGGTTGTTTGTTGGACCAAGCCAACAGCAACATCTTAGTTGGCTTTTGATCTTCTGGTCCCTAGTGCCCTTCCTTCCATCAGCCCTTGTTTTCACCTGCTATTAAAATGCCTTTTCGGTGATCAGTTAATAAAACGGTCAGCAGATATTAGGGCTGCGCAATATATCATTTCAGCATCGATATCACAATGTGCGCATCCACAATAGTCACATCACAAGATATGCAATGTTGAGCCTGGATTATAGTTCACCAGGAGATACAGAATTGTATTAAAATTTACTGTATTTATATGGAATTTATACGATTTATGCAGCAACAAAAAAAAGTGAAAACAAGATTATTTTGCTGGCAGATAATTTAGCTTGGTTTAAGGAAAAACTTTTAAAATTTTGCCTTAAAGTTTACTCGATCTAATAAGTTTGAGATATTTGGACTAGAAACGAGACACAGCAAAGTAAGAAAAGCATTGTGATTATTCAATTTCTGTTCCTGAATACAGTTAGACTCCTCTGAAAACCGGTAAATAGTGTTATTCAAACTATCTTGTTAAACTCTATTCATATCGCAATATTTACAGCAGAAAAATAAAATAATCAAATTTCAGATTTGTCCAATATCATGCAGCCATAATAGACATGAATTGTCATTTCCACCTGGTAATAACGTTAATTCACTTGTGTTTGGTTTTTATTTGAGACCGTTGCCTCATTTCATCACACTCTACATTGTTCTCATGTAAATGAATAAATATTAGAGTTAAGAAATGACACTAAGATCTGGAAAGAAACAAATAAAGAAAAACAAAGGCCAGGTGCATTAAGAACACATAAATGAGGAGACTTTCGTAATTAATATTAATATTTCTAATTTCTGACACTATGGTTAAACATTACTAAAATGCTACACTTTTTTTTATCTACATTAAGCCTAATTTTTCTTAAACACAAAGGTTTTAATCAGAATGTACTGTATATAAAACACATATAAATGGATATTTGAATCAGATTACATTGTTTACAGTACATGTAAACAGATCTGCAATCCAATTAATTTGGATTGACGAAAATTGGTGCATGAAAACAGTGTAGCACAAATATTATTTTAAAAAAGAACCCATGTTATGTGGGTTACACATATATACACACAGTAATATCAAAAAGTCAAAAATAGTCAAATTAATGCTTGCCTTAGCTAGTGTTAGTGTAGAGGTCAGAGGTTAAGCTTTTTCCCCAAGGGGACTGACACTTTTAAATGGGGTAAGATGAAGTGAAGCACATAAGCCCCCCCAAAATACAGATTTGACCCACTCACTAGTATTGTTTCCTCTGCCCAACATCCCAATGTGTCATCACTGTAGAGCATGTCAGAAGCCCAGGGGTGTTTCTTGAGATACAGAAAGCTCAGTGACCCTGCAAAGCACAACACACAAGCACAAAACTGCTCTCTTTTCATTTGTATTCTCCCTCTTTCTTTCTGTCTCTCTTTTGTCACCCCTTTTTTTCTGCTGTCTTCTCTGTGGTGACAGTTCAGGTTATCATTTTGGTGACTCAACAGTCCACACCTCCAGTGCCCACAGCAACACTGGCAGGCAGGCATGTTTACTGTGTCACTGCATGGTCCTAGTGCCTGCTTTTTTGAATCGCTAAAGCATGGATTGGAATGAACTACATTTCAAATTCCTAGAGGATTAACATTGTATCTGTTAATAGAAAGTCAAAATGAACTATAAGTGATTAAGAAATGTAATGATCCATTTTTTAAAATAGTGTACAAATGGCCTGTAGGGGACCTGCTAGCTTTTCAAAGGAATTTAAGCCATAGATTATATAGTTTACAAGTCTCTGTTCAGATGAGAACTGAATAGGCCTACATCTTTCTAGAAGGTTCTATTTTTATCCACATATTTTTAAAACCTCATTTTAAAAACCCATTTACTCCAACTGTGTGTTTTTTTTTTTGAGTTGATGGAAAAAACGTTTTCGAAATATCCTAGAGATCATTGTAAAATGGTGTCAGGTGCACTCGAAATATCTGTTAAACTAGGGCACAGATATTGTATTAATACAAAAGGAGTTTCATGTAATATTTCCAGGTGTTTACTCTGCATAATGTATTGTTTCAGCATCTATACTGCAATGTGTGCACCCACAATGGCCACATTGCAGGATGTGTGATGTCAAGTTGTTGACCAGGCATCAGATTGAATGATGTGATTTGTAGATTAATTAAAAAGTCATCATATGTTTTATTAGTGTGCAAATATTTTAAGTTTAAAGTATTTAGGTTTAACAAAGATTAAAATGTATTTAATTTGATCATTTTGCAGCTTTATTATACACATTTTGCCGTGTGATTTTAATTTTGATTATTCAGTTTCTGTGCTTGCATTCTGTTGAAACTCTTCTAAAGTGCCGTTTATTTCATTTGTATTTATATATGCTTTCAATTAGTTTTATGCAGATGCATAAAGTTGTTTTCACACTGGCCAAAAACAAAATATCCCAATGATGATTTCTTCCAGTTTATTGCAGCCTTAAAGGGTAATGCCTGTAAAAAGGAATGGACTATGAATAGAGTAAGAGCAGTATATGCATATATATATATATATATATATATATATATATATATATATAT
>CAIGQW010055671.1:5081367-5107079 GCA_903798125.1 Danio choprae | reverse complement strand
GCAGCTTCATTTGAAAGCCAGTGCCTTGATTCGTTCCAGTGCGAATCTCTCTCTTTTTCCCTTTTCCCTGTACATGTATCATCCTCTCTTACTCTGCCGTCTCTCCTCTCTTTCTATTCAGCTGCAATGCACTCATTTTTACAGGTTGTTTGTAATAGGGGGTTCTACATAGACTTTCTCCAGTAAAGCACATGTAGGGCTTGGATAGATTGGTATATCAATTTCCATTTCTTCATATTTCTTGTTAAAATTTTCGTACCCATTTTCAATTCAACGTCTGATGTTAAAGTACTGGGAAAAAAAAGATATTCTCTTAGTGTACTCCTTGCACTAGCTTAAATTACGTCTGATTATTGTTGATTATCATTAGAGCTATCTTTTTATTCCCCACACTGTGTAAACTGAAATAATTGTATATTTTTTAATACTTATGTTATACTTGTTAAAAACCATGTTTCCGACTTTTGTTCAGTTTGGCTGAAAGCACATTACACTACAGAAAATGATTTGTGTAAATAGTATTATTGCTAGCAGAATGTTGTGCACATACCGGCTGCATTACAGCCTGCAGAAATTATTGTGGCCTTTACTATAAATATATGTCACAATTGCCATTTTTAAATGATTTTGGGAAAATAAAGATTTAAATGTTTTATTTATGTTATTTGTTTAAAAAAAAAATAAAAATCAGTTGCCAACAGTTTTTGTATGTCTTTGCAGAATTTGTAGAGAAAAATTTATATCGTTAATCATTTATCGACCTATAGATATAAACATTTTTCTTATTGGCCATAATTGTCAAGTCTTCATTTAAACTTACTTACTTACTCCCCGGGCCATTTATATCAAAGTTGATATTTAGCTGCACCCTATTGCAACATCTAGTTTTTATGAGGTGAGTTGTTAGCCCAACGCTCAACCCCCAACCTGGAGGACCAGGACATACACACATACACTACGGACAATTTAGCTTACCCAATTCACCTATAGCGCATGTCTTTGGACTGTGGGGGAAACCGGAGCACTCAGAGGAAACAAATGCGAACAAGGGGAGAACATGTAAATTTAACGGTTGTACTGAATTTATTTACTATTTACTACTATTATTTACTATGAGAAGCTGTGGGAGGTCCACCATCAATAAAAAAAATCCAGGAAAACAGGGAATCTCAGAAAAAATCTCCTCAGGAAAAAAACTGGCCTGATCACAGACCAGAATATATAAGTTCAATACGTTCAAAACATACAAAATATACATCACATGGAACAAATAAAACACATACACACACATTAATGCCATAACACGAATTGTGTGGTACCCAGCATTTTTTACAATGTATGAAGACTCGTGATGTATGTATGCTTCAATCTTTGGTTAGAGAGACCAGCAGAGAGAAGCACTGAAGTTCTCTCTTTAGTGACCCAGATCAGCCGCCTCCGCCTGCCTGCACAGAGCAGATCTGACAGACCCGCTCCAGGGAAAAGTGCAAATCTCTTTCTACCACAGATGATACACGTGTGCCCCTTCCTGTGTCTCCATTCCTCCCTTTGCTCTCTCTCTGTACATTCATGGTATCATTATATGGTCTAGTCATTGTTCAGGTCCCTTGTGTGTAATTAGATCAGTCTCACATAAAGTCTCACTCATCTGGAGTGCTAGGTTTTCTTTTATTCCAGTCGTCGTCTTTAAGACTGTCAGAATATGAAGTAAACCCCATGCAGAGAGAAGCCAGGGTGCCTGAATACCAACATTAAGTCTCAGCCTCTGATCTGCGCAGGGTTTTAACCTGGGCACATTTTTGAGTGCTGCTAAAGTTGGGACACAATTCTTAATGGTAGGAAAGAATAGGTTTGCAGTGTCTGTTTTAAAGTATTAACATCATATTTTATCCTGAGTAAATGTTAGTTTTCTAAAACATTTCATTGTTTTTTAACCATCTACAGTTGCCTGATAAATCTATCCTTCTTTGTTAAAACATTTCATTATTATGCAAAATATCTGAAAAAAATGTTTAATATAGTTGAAGCCAAAATTATTTAAATTTTCACAGTATTTCCTATAATATTTTTTCTTCTGGAGAAAGTCTTATTTGGTTCATTTTGACTAAAATAAAAGCAGTTTAAAATTTTTTTAAAAACCATTTTGAGGTCAATCTTATTAACCCCCTTCAGCAATATTTTTATTTGATTGTCTACAGAACAAACCATCGTTATACATTGATTTGCCTAATTACCCGAACTTGCCTAGTTAACCTATAGTTAAGCCTTTAAATGTCACTTTAAGCTGAATACTAGTATCTTGAAAAATATCAAGTAAAATATTATGTACTGTCATCATGTCAAAGATAAAAGAAATCAATTATTAGAAATGAGTTATTATAATTATTATGTTTAGAAATGTGTTGAAAAAAATCTTCTTTCCGTTAAACAGAAATTGGGTTAAAAACATACATGGAGGCTAATAATTCAGGAGGGCTAATAATTCAGACTTTAGCTGTATATAATTACTGTGCTTCTCTGAATGTATACTTTATTTCCATGAACTATTTGATCAATTTATGTTTTCTTAAGCAATAATCTTGATTTCTTTAATTGAGAAATGTAATCATTCTGCAAAATATATGTTTATATAACAAAAAATACAATTACTCTGCTTTGCAGAGTATTTATGTATAGCATGTAAGCTAGTACATTATAAGTAGCTGTAATTAATCTAAAAATGAAAAGTAATCCCTGACTTAACTTTCTTAATAGAAAAGTAATTTAATTACAGTAATTAGTTACTATCTTTTAACTATCTACACCCAACACTAGTTCTAATCTAGTTTCGAAGATCTAAAATAGGTTTCAATAGTTCACACTTAGCTGATGATTGATAATAAAGCGTGTTTGGCATGCTGTCCTGGGAGATAGCCCTGAGCTCAGAATATCTTCGAGCCCGGGGCTCCCTCCCGTTTGAAGGGCGAGAGGGGAGTTTGAGCTCAGGTAGGTCTTGAGAACTCCCCTGATTGTGAATGTGCTGAGATATGCTGGCTAAGAGTTTGTCTTAAGATGCTTTGGACTACTTTGGAGTAGTCAATTTACTTATGGTGTATGTCTTTGGATGGTGGGAGGAAACCGGGAAATCCGGGGAAAACCCACACGAGCACAGGGAGAACATGCAAACTCCGCACAGAAACGCCGACTGGCTCGGTGAGGGGTCAAACCAGTGGCTTTCTTGTTGTGGGGCAACAGTGCTAACCACTGGGCCGCCGTGCCGCCCTATCATGAGAAGGGGAAGAGTAGGGGTGGAAGGGAGTTTCTTCAAGATGAAGATGAGTGGAGTGGAAAACCTTTATAGTGAGTCAGTGTTCATCTGGTTGATGCAATATACGGAGCTGATGCGGTACCAGCCATGTTCAATCATAAGCACATGATCCTCTTGAAATTAGTTTATGAATAAACTGCACTTGCATTCATCCAAGGTCAAAACACACTTTTATGTTCCCATAAAATAGACATCACTGATCCCTTCTTTCTAAAACCCTCCTTTTTGCAAGCCTAAATGGCTCTGATTGGTCAGATGGCTTAGTCTGTAATAATTCGCCAATCTTTTATATGTGTTATTTGTGTAGCATTTTTCACAATACGTTCGGTTTTAAATCTGAGGGGTTCATGATTTATACATTCAACAGAGGACGTACTATCTCATCCTCTACTACTGTATATTTGAACAGCAGACCATATGTGTGTGAAGGTGTATATTTGTGTAGATGTGAACTCACCTGAGACTCATCACCATCTGTTCATACCAAGAACAAACAGAGAAAAGGCAGAAACAGGAATTTTTGGAAATGGCAAATATAATACACTGATGACTATAAGAATTAGAAATAAGCATAAGAGAAATTCTGTCGAATGTGGCATTTTACAAAATTTTCACACACAAATATTTTGGTCCTCACTGACAAGCATTGGTTGTTTGTTCAGATTTGGTCATTAAGAACTGAATCTTCTTTTACTGTGTTTCAATGCAATAAGAACATTTTAGCAAAGAAATGAGGATGAGTAAATGTTTACAGAATTGTTAGGTAGATTATATATATATTTTTATATTTAAGAACTGCATGAAAAAAAACCTTGGTTAGTCTATAATATATGTTCCTGTAAATATCATTAATGTGAAAAGGAACAAAAGTTGTTGGGGCCATTCTTCCATAGCTTTAATTTTTAACTGCAGTCAAACGTATGTTGAAGTGCATTTTTGAGGTTTTTTGACAGAAATGTAGGCGGAAGCATGTATTGCCAAAGAGCCTGTGTTGGCTTTATTTGATCAAGAACTGCCTCCTTTAACAGGAAGAGACAGGCTAACCTGATGTAGCCATGCTGTCTGAAGCCGAGACAACATGCTGAGAGACGTCTAGTTGGCAGGTGCTAACAACACTGACAGAGTGACGGAGTTCACTATACTAAAATGGCCAACAAAAGTCACAAGATCTAAGTCCAATAGGACACATTTTTAATATCATGGATGTGCAGCCAATGAATCTACAGCAACTGTGTCATGCTGCCGTGCCATTATATGGACAAAATCTCAGGAACGTTTCAGCATTTTGTTGAGTCTATGCCACAGAGAACTAAGGAAGTTCAAAAATAAGGAAGGCAAAACGGTGTCCAGCCTTTGAACACAATAGAATATAAGCTATACTTGACCTCACAACACATGCTGAAGAATATGTGTGTGTGTGTGTGTGTGTGTGTGTGTGCGAAGAAGAGAGACATTCTGAGATTTACATTTGACCTTTTCCTGCACCCTGTATAATTTTCTTTTCTGTGTTATCTTTATTAATATCTTTAATAATATCTTTTTATGTTTTGCTGTATTTTATTGACATTTCTTGAACTGTTTTTGCATTGTTTGCTTTCTAGTTGTGTTGTATTATCTGTTTTTACTGGTGTAAAGCACTTTGGTCCTTTGGTCCACATTGGTTGTAGTAAGGTGCTATATAAATAAAGGTTGATTGATTATCACCAGACATTCAGAAGTCAGTCCAGTGTGTCTTAAATCAGCCCAAATGGAAAACCTCATGTTAAATCTGTAACCTACTGACCTGTCCAGTCCACTATTGGCCTACTTCACACCCAGCACCTGCTGCCAGGACCCTGCCCTCTGTTGCCATGGCAGCGAGTGCTGGTGCTAAACCCTCTGACGAATAGGTGGGATTACTGTAGCACAGTGGGTTATTATAGTCATCATAGTGCCTTTATAATGCTCCCAAAGCCCAAGGTCTGAATCTTCCTAGGGAAATTTAGTGGTAAATCTCTCGTTTTATGCCTATGAAACTGCTTAAAGAATCCTATACTAATTGCACAAGCCTGCTTGTAGCCCTTTGCTAGATTATCAGCTTGTGTTTTCTCTTTCTTGCTGGCTTTATAGACCTATAATTATCAGAACGCAAACAGCTAGGCTCGTGATGTAATTAACTCCCCTTGTCATTAAAACTGCAGCTTTGGCATTCCTGATTTAGCATCGCTCGTTTCCCCCTGTGATTTCACCGCGCTGTGATTAGAGCCAAAATGGATGACTTCACAAGTGCTAACCATGTTAACCCAGAACTTTTTTGGGTCACTTATTAGGAGACACTGCTATAGTTCTTCTTAGGAATGAGTGAATGTCACAGTATGTCCATGTCTTATATTAAGCCAACATCAAAACAAATAGAATCATACAAGAGGAACATTTTTGTATATTTAATGAAAGCAGCATAAAATATGTTTGGGTTTTATTGATAATGATACTTAAATAATGTTTAGCAGAGTGTGTTTTTGTACTTTAGTTCAGTTTAGTTTAGTAATGATATTTCACTGTCTGATATTACTTCAAAGGTTAGTTTCCCCCAAAATGATTCCAAAAATTGCCTATGATTGACCAAATCCAATCAGAGATATAAAAAAAAAATGTCCAGGCTCTTTAAAGCTCTACTACAATGCCAATGAGCAGGTGTTTCATTAAAACCAACTTAAAACAACAGATAAACTCTAATGCGATTGCTCTGTTAGTACAGATCGTTTGAATAAGTGTGTATGTTGCCATCCGAATGCTGTTGCACAACAAACAAGCAGACCAATAACACGAAACACCTGAAATTACATAAAACTCCGGAGCACTATCTCCACATTGTGGTGACACAATGACGTTAAACTATCTATGTGCTATAACATGTAAAACAAGATCATGAAGAGAACATTCAAAAAGCAACTCATGTATAGTAAACACCTTAATCATATTATTGTCTTATTCAGATTAAGGCAAATAAACTAGATTACTGATGTCCATGTAAACGTAGTCACTGCCAGGACTTGTTGCAGAAATGTTGCATACAGTAACTCTGCTCTGTTCTGAAGTCCATAAACACATATTCCCACACCGTCAAGAAAGCATATATCTTTTTGTGGATGGACAATTAACTGCTCTACTCCCTCCGTGAACCGCTTGACCGTTTAAATCTCTGTCTTGCTCCTCTTCCAGATGCATAAATCTGTCAGCAGGTCATTAAAAAGATGGTGTGGCAGGGAAGGGGGTCTCCAGACAGGTGTCTCGTTTCTTGTCTTCCTCGTATTCTGGCTTTTAAATCAAATTGGGACATGAATGTCAGAGAGACCAAATGATGGACAGCGTGGGAGGGAGGAATTTTTAAGTGGATTCACACACTGAAATAAATAATACTTTCAACCATTCATTTATTCATTCATTCATTTTCTTTTAGGCTTAGTCCCTTTATTCATCTGGGGTCGCCACAGCGGAATGAACCGCCAACTTATCCAGCATATGTTTTACGCAATGGATGCTCTTCCAGCTGCAACCCATCACTGGGAAACATCCATACACACTCATTCACACACATACAATACAGACAATTTTAGCTTACCCAATTCACCTATACTGCATGTCTTTGGACTTGTGGGGGAAATCGGAGCACCCGGAGGAAACCCATGCCAACACGGGGAGAACATGCAAACTCTACACAGAAATGCCAACTGACCTAGCCGAGGCTCAAACCAGCGACCTTCTTGCTGTGAGGCGATTGTGCTACACTGCACCACCGCGTCGCCTCTTACTTTCAACCAGTATGAACCAAAGTCTAATTTTGTTTTTCCTCAAATGATACTTTGGTTTAATATTACTCGAAAGTATTCCAAAGACAAAACATTAATACAATAAACATACTGTAATGCAAAATATATTATAAAACCCAGATTTACATTGGAAATCTTGATTTTTAGACAACATAGACAATATTTTAAGCTTATCTTAAATAAAAGACATGCTTGTTTCTCTTTTTTTCAGTGACATTATATAACTGCATCTGGCAACCCTCCATGACAAAAGAATTCTGTGCGATTTAGGGAAGCATCTTGTGTTTCCTCCAGAAAATCTCAACATTTATTTGGACTTTGTATCTCATCTTTGTTCCAATTACTGTTTTTACATTAAAGGGCACCTATAACGCAAAGATCCCTTTTATAAGGCGTTTAAACACAGTTGTGTGGCAACAACGAATATATCCCACCTCTAATGGTAAAAATTAATTAATCCTATTTTTCATAATAGGCCTCACAGTGGCGCAGTGGGTAGCACGAAGGTCGCTGGTTCGAGCCTCGGCTGGGTCAGTTGGCGTTTCTGTGTGGAGTTTGCATGTTCTCCATGTGTTGGCGTGGGTTTCCTCCAGGTGCTCCGGTTTCCCCCACAAGTCCAAAGACATGCGGTATAGGTGAATTGGGAAAGCTAAATTGTCCGTAGTGTATGAGTGTGAATGGGTGTGTATGGATGTTTCCCAGAGATGGGTTGCAGCTGGAAGGGCATCCGCTGCGTAAAACATATGCTGGATAAGTTGGCGGTTCATTCCGCTGTGGCGACCCCAGATTAATAAATGGACTAAGCCGAAATGAAAATGAATTACACTTCATACAAACAGAAACACTTTGATTAGTTCTGTTAGTTTGTTTTGTATCTGCCGCTATGCTGATGCATAAGCGTTTATAGCTCCACTACCAAAACAGCAGAAGTTGGTCCAAAGAGTAAAAGGGGCAGTTTCAAATAGCTATAGAATAGAAATAGCTATTATTTGTGTGGTATTTTGAGCTGAAACTTCACACACTCTACAGACATCAGAGACTTATTTTACATCTTGTAAAAAGTGGCATAATAGGTTCTCTTTAATAACTGTGTACAGTGCTGAGAATAAAAGCCCCCCCCCCCCCAAGAAAAGTGTGTCTTTAGTAACTGTTAGTATGTAGGCCATAAATACAAGGAGGCGAGAGGCATTTCAAAGTGTAGCGAAATCTAACCTCCTCCTCATCTCTCTGTTTTCTCCAATATGGTGGGAAACTCTCTCAGCTTTTAGCCCACTGGCTTCATCTATCATTCATTTCTTTCAGTCTTTTCTCTGCCCTCACTCTCCTTCTGTCATGTATATTTGATAGTGGCACGGGAAGTGCAGTGTAATGGCATTTTCACACTGCTATGTGTGAACATGCATGTGGTTACGAGAAGAGAGCGAGATTAAGGAGATAAGAGAGAAGGAAGGAAGCAGAGAGGTGAAGAGGAAGGCATTCCGATGTATTAGCTATCCATGTATCGGACATTGAGCGATTCTTTATAATATGGCAGCCATATTGGTATTGGTGGATATATTTCTAACATATAACACAATTATATTAAAGCTAATAAATTATGGACTATTTTCAATGGTTGAACCTCTTCAGGTGTGTCATTGAGTGGTTTGGATTGCTTTATTTGACATGATATCATTGTCACATGCACAGATTTGAGAAGACTTTTTTTCTAGAGAAAAGACAAAATGTTGATAGTGAGTTTTTCACCTTGAAATAAGGAGAAGATCCCAATTTCAGTTTGTAAATGACTTTAAAAGAAAGCTCTAAATGTTGCCTTGCTGTTTCTTTGCTTTCTGCAGATTTTATGTATAAAAACATTGTTGAATGTATTTGATTGCTTATGTTTAATGTAATTTGACCTAAAAATGTATATCAAAATACTTACATTGTTGATGATTTTTGTGAAGTGCACAGTATATAACTGTAATATGAACTGTATTTTACTGTAGGACAGTTATGCAGTATGTTACTGTATTTTAAAGTTGCATTGTGAAAATGACTCTATAGGCCTCACAGTGGGGCAGTGGGTAGCACGTTCACCTCACAGCAAGAAGGTCGCTGGTTCGAGCCTCGGCTGGGTCAGTTGGCTTTTCTGTGTGGAGTTTGCATGTTCTCCCTGTGTTTGCGTGGGTTTCCTCCGGGTGCTCCAGTTTCCCCCACAAGTCCAAAGACATGCGTTACAGGTGAATTGGGTAAGCTAAATTGTCCGTAGTGTATGAGTGTGAATGGGTGTGTATGGATGTTTCCCAGAGATGGGTTGCAGCTGGAAGGGCATCCGCTGCGTAAAACATATGCTGGATAAGTTGGCGGTTCATTCCGCTGTGGCGACCCCAGATTAATAAATGGACTAAGCCGAAATGAAAATGAATTAATGAAATTACTGTATATTTTACAGCAAAGATATAGATACAATTCTGTAAATACATAAGTAGTATTATTAGTGTTAACAGTGTATTTATTTGCCTATATTGGATATCAGTTTCCAAATATAAAGAAATATCAGTTATTTGCATTTCTTTATACATACGTATCTATATGTAAACAAGTAAACCAGAACTAAATTCAACATTGGAAATTCGTCTTTTGCATTTCTCTGTCAGATATTCATCCTTGTTAATCCCAATGTTTGATTCTGTGCTCTTCTGGAATTAAATTGATTATTGATTATTCATTCTACATTACTTATCTCCGTCAGATATAAAATACACAGCCACCATTACAGTGATTACTTTTATGTGTCATATGGTTTATCATTTAGGTTTAGTCTCTATATACGTACATACTCTATAGCAAATAGATTTGACTGCTATGTTTTACAGCTTATATACTATACTCAACGAAAAACTTGGTCATTATTATTTTAACTGATTTACTTAGAATCTTTGTAATGGTGGTTGTTAAATATTATTGTTTAATAAATAAAATTTCTTGCATAATGTTTAATAAAAATACTTTGTATTACTAACCGCAGCATGAAGTGATTGGCAATTGAGACTACATAGTTTCACCACCAGATTCAATTAATTTCAATTCTATAGCGCTTTTACAATGTAGATTGTGTCAAAGCAGCTTAACATAGGAGATTATAGTAAACTGAAACAGTGTCAGTCCAGTTTTCAGAGTTTAAGTTCAGTTTAGTTCAGTTCAGTGTAAATTTTCACTGCTGAAAGTCCAAACACTGAAGAGCAAATCCATCGATGCGCTGCTCCACAAGTCCCAAACCATGCAAGCCAGTGGCGACAGCGGCGAGGAACAAACTTCACCAAGTGACGAAAGTGAAGGAAAAAAAACCTTGAGAGAAACCAGGCTCAGTTGGGCACGACCATTTCTCCTATGGCCAAACTTCTTGTGCAGAGCTGCAGTCTAAACACTAGAGAAAGCTGGATGTCCATCGTGGAGAAGCTGCAGGTGGGAGAGGTCACCGGCTGGTGTACAGGCTGGCCCTTCAGGATCAATGCGAAGATTCGTCTGTCACTGGGGTCTTACAGGAATCAGTCTCATGCTCTCCACTCCTCCATGACCACCACAGCAACTGCTCAGGATACGGCCTGGTCTAGGATTATGGAAACCTCTGGAATAATAAAAACAGATTAACATAAGCGTAGATGCCGTTCAAATTATAATGTCTTTTGGGAAGTGTTCCCAGCTCCGCTTGCTCTAAATAATGCAGACTAACAATCCTTTAGAGGATTTGGATTTCAAAAGCATTTGTGTTATTATTACATTAAAGACTTTTCGTCATTTCAGGCATCATTATAGTTCATAGTGTTGCAGAAATAAAATCTCTAGAGGAATTTACAGGGTAAACCATTGTCATTTGTGTCTTTAGGGCAATGTATAAGGACAGAAGCTGCTTTTCAGATCACCTGAGCAGCTAAAATTCTCCCTACAGGGCAGAAAGATGGGAATGTTGGCAATATAACCAAGTGATGTCTGAAATGGAGCAGAAACATCTCAGAACGGTTGTGTTGCAGTAACTGAGACTCCACTGACGAACACTGAAATGTCAGCATGTTTAGGGCTGTAGAGGTGGCTGATGGGATGCCATGTCTCCTTGAGCCAGTGGGCTTATTTTTTTCTAGTGTCCATATTTTCCCTCTTTCATTTGCATTTTCCCTCTCTTCCTCCTTTATTCCAAGTTTCATAATATCCAAAAATATGCTTCTATTCTGCATTTTTATGACATTGCCAAGTGTGCCACTTCCCTAATGCTATATTAATCCTCATAGAATCATTGAAGCGCTGTACACTTGTCCTCTGTTTCTCACTGTGAACGTTATTGTCTGGTTGGAATTGCTAAAATCCCCCACTTGACTACGTTGAGAGGCTGTCTGGTGATAAATTGGTTGTTAGATGAAGGTTAGTGTTAATGGCAAGTATCTACCGGGAGGTTTTGAAAGCTAGTGGTTGTCATGGTTGTGTAAACGTTCAATAACAGTTGCTTGATGGGTTCAGTGAGTCTCTAAGATGTGTTTCACAGATTGTTGGTAGGCAAGACAGGGTGGAGGCTGTGGTCAGAATCGGGCTGGCAAAGATTAATCGCAATTAATCTCATCCAAAATAAAAAAGTCTGTTTTGACATAATATATATGTGTGTATTATATATATATATATATATATAATATGTATATATGATACACACACCCACACACACATAAAAACAAAACTATACACATCTTTTTTTTTTGTCAAGCACTAGTAATATTTAAAATGACATAATTATTTGCTGGATTTTTAAGGCTAAATTATTTAGATATCATTCATTAATTTTTCATTGGCTTAGTCTCTTTATTCATCAGGGGTCGCCACAGCGGAATGAACCGCCAACGTATCCAGCATATGTTTTACACAGCGGATGCCCTTCCAGCTGCAACCCAGTACTGGGAAACATCCATACACACTCATTCACACATATACACTACGGCTAATTTAGTTTATTCAGTTTACCTATAGCGCACGTCTTTGGACTTGTGGGGGAAACATGCAAACTCCACACAGAAATGCCAACTGACCCAGCCGGGATTCGAACCAGCGACCTTCTTGTTTTAAGGCATCAGTGCTAACCACTGAGCCACCGTGTTGCCCATTATTTATATATCAATATGACTATAACATTAAAAATAGCAAATAGCAATGCAAAATACTAATTAAAGATCAAGCAACTAAAGATCACTAACTAAGGTTCAAGATACAGTAGGAAATTTACTAAATGTCTTCTTGGAACATGATGCTTACTTAATATTGATATATGATTTTTGGAATAAAATAAATTAACTGATAAGTTTGACTCATATAGTGTATTTTGGCTATAGCAAAAAAATATACCTGTGCAACATTTGTAGTTATATTATACAGCGGGGAAAATAAGTATTGAACACGTCATGTTTTTCCTGGGAATATTTCTAAAGGAGCTGTTGACGGATAAAAACCCAAACAATACAAACATAAAAATAAAACAAAACAAAAAAATCTGAAAAATTAGTTGTGTAATAACAATGAAAGGACACAAGGAGAAAGTACTGAACTACTGAAACGTGTTTAATACTTTATATAAAAGGCTTTTTTGGTGATGATAGCTTAAAGACACCTTTCATATGGAGAATGAAGTCCCATGCATTGCTCAGGTGTGAGTTTTTCAAAGACTTCAACAAAGTGTAAAAATCTTGATGGTTCTGTGGGTCTCGTCTATCAAATCTGATTGGCTGGGCCATTCTACAGCTTGATTTTCTTTCTCTGAAAGCATTTGAGAGTTTCCTTGGCTGGGTTTTGGATCATTGTCTTGCTGAAATGTCCACCCTGATTTCATCTTCATCATCCTGGTAATGTAGATGTTGGACTGAAGCAGCTAATATTCATTTACACTGACGAAGGGCAGAGGGTTGCTGAAGAACTACTGAGAGATTTCAGCTGCTGTCTGGGCTTTCACTGCCTTTCTACACCTCCCTTTCTTCATGTGTTCAACACTTTTTCCCTGTGTCATTTCATTTTATTACGCATGACTTAATTTGAAAACTAATTAGATTTGCTTGCATAAATGGATTTCTTTGGTTGTTACCAACATACAAAAAATTTATGAAACTTTCAAGTCAACGGCATCTTTAGAAATATGTTTTCTGAGAAAAATAATGCGTGTTCAATACTTATTTTCCCCACTATATATAAATGTTGCATCAAAACAATTTTTGAAGGATTAATAAAAATAAAAAAGAAACATGTAAATTGTAATTTAAATGCAAAAGGAAAAAATATATATTTGAAATATATTTTTTACATAATGCATTTGAAAAAACACAAGTTTTTATGAGGTGGGTTGTTAGCCCAATGCTCAACTCCCAACCTGGAGGACCAGGACATACACACATACACTATAAACAATTTAGCTTACCCAATTCACCTTCAGCAGTGTGTCTTTGGACTGTGGGGGAAACCGGAGCACCCAGAGTAAACCCATGCGAACATGGGGAGAACATGCAAACTCCAAACAGAAATGCAAACTGACCCAGCAAGGGCTCAAACCAGTGACCCTCTTGCTGTGAGGCGACAGCGATACACACTGCGCCACCGTGTCACCCACATATTGTATTATTCCAAGTAAATAAAAATGTTATGTAGTTTTGCTGTGCTCTTTACAAATATGAGGTGTTTTCTGCATTGCATTCCAGATGTATTATAAAGTGACCAAAACTCGCATCACACATGTATAGATGGAGTTTGCTATCTCCACTCCAAGACACTGAAAGCATTGGATGTTGAGCTGCTCATGTGCAAATAAACACAATTCCATGCTTCATATGCCATATTTAGATTTTGATTTTACTTAACTTTATTATACATTCCTACACATGCCAACACGTGCTTAATGATGTTTGAATGATCTTTCTCTCAAGCGTTCTTCTTGTTCTTATTAGGAATTCCTAGCTTTACACAACCATAGATACAATATCTCTAGCAGGGATCAGGAGCTGCTAATTAGCACAGATGCAGAGGCTGCTGGCCTGATCCGAACGAAGGAATCATTAATGAGAGCTCAGACCCTGCGGAGAGCAGGAGCGTGTAATCGTGCGTGAACACAACACAGATGAAAGAATTCAACGTCTTCATCAACACATATCTCTGCTGTTGCGCACACACAGCTGTCAGTAAAAATATCCTCTGGAAAACATCAAATATGGGAATAAGGAGAGTGCTTGTATTGGGGGAGGGTCTTTATAGAAGATATCTGAGAAAACGTGAAGCGACATTAAAGGGATAGTTCACCCCAAAATTTCAATTTACTTACTATTTAATCATAATCAAGTGGTTCCAAGCATTTATACGTTTATTTTAGTCTGTTGAACACAAAAGAAGATATTTTGAAAAATCTTGGAAACTGGGAACCATCCAGATTCATACTCAGCAGACAACTTGATGTCAACATTGGATTAGATTGGATTAGATTAGATTAGATTAGATTAGATTCAACTTTATTCTCATTACACATGTACAAGGCAACGAAATGCAAAAGTATATATAGAATATAGGTATAAGTTATAAGTGCATTTATTGAAAAATGTGGGTAATATTTACAGATGGATGTACTATGAACATAATATACAAGTCATATTAACTAGAATTAGAGATTTACAAATAGATGAACATACTGTACACGTTTCCATTAATAATCAGGGATATGCAAATAGATATGAACAAATTATACAGGTTGTTATTTGCTATAAACAGGAATTAAAAAATAGATATGTAGGTATGTATACCATACATTTACAAATGGGTATGTAGAGTGTTGTGCAATTATTATATGCTGTATTAAGTGTGCAATATTAAATAGTGATGTCAACATGACATCAAAAAACCGGCAAAATGCAAATCGATTTGATCTCAATTGATTACACTGACTAAAACGACATCAAATTGACATCTAACATTAGCGTCCAAAAATCATGTCAAATATCAACTACAGGACTGTCCTTTTTGTCCTTTTTGCTTTTACACCTACATTAGATGTCAATTTTATGTCATTTTAACATCAAGGTAGTTTACATGGATTGTAGGGATACCGAATCCAATGTAAATTAGTAATTTGACAATTAACAATACTTTTTGTATTGTTAATTTAATGGTGGGCAGCACGGTGGCGCTTATTGACGCCTCACAGCAAGAAGGTCGCCAGTTTGAGTCCCGGCTGGTCAGTTGGCGTTTCTATGTGGAGTTTGCATGTTCTCCCCGTGTTAGCGGGGGTTTCCTCCGGGTGCTCTGGTTTCCCCCACAGTCCAAAGACATGCGGTACAGGTGAATTGAATAAACTAAATTAGCCATAGTATGTGTGTGCATGTGAGAGTGTATGGGTGTTTCCCAGTACTGGGTTGCAGCTGGAAGGGCAGCCGCTGTGTAAAACATACTGTATGCTGGATAAGTCGATGGTTCATTCCGCTGTGGCAACCTCTCATGAATAAAGAGACTAAGCCGAAGGAAAATGAATGAATGAATGAATGAATTTGGTGATCAAAATGGCATCAATGTTTGGATGCCAAATGGATGTCAAGTTTTTGACATTAAATCGATTAGCATTTTTGACTTGTTTTTATATGTGGTTTTGACATCAATGTAGCAGGAAAAACAAACAATTTGGAAATGAATCATAACCAGATTCCAGCTTTCTTAAAAATATCTTCTTTTGTGTTCAAAATGGTTATGGGTGTAACCATTATGGGTGAACTATCCCTTTAATGACCCGAACATAGGGCTAGATGAGATTATTTATCAATATAAGGCTGAAATCAAAATTTTTGCATCTTTGTTTCAAACCAGTAGTTTGGATATAAGTTTGGAAATGTGTGGAGTTTATGAATGGATCATTGATAATTGTTTTTATTTTTAAAGCTCAGGGAAATCCTGTTTCTATTCAATATTGATGTCTTCTACTGAAAATGAAATGTGTAAGTGTGCTTTGCCCAGCTGGCTGTTGTATGTGTTTTTCTGCCTGGCTTGGTTGTTTACCCAGAGGCAGAGCCGTCTGTTTTTTTGTCTTCACCGCTGTAGTTTCTCTGACTGGAGGTGGGACGGCCCGTCATAGTCAACCATCTGTTGACAAAGAGCAGCTTCTGTTTGTCTGTCTCTCTGTCTGCCTGTTTATCTGTCTAGAAATGCATGTGGCGTGGAGGACATCATTTCTGAATCAGTGTGGCTAATGTGCATGTCTGGGAAACTCACGCTTATTGTTTTAGTTAGTGGTTCGGGTGGATTCACATTATTCTGTTTGTTTGTTTGGGCAGGAGTAAGTATATGTATGTCGAATGAGTCAAAAATTCTTGGATGCCTGTGTTCTTTAGCAGTGGTTTTCTGTGTTGGTTTCATACACCTATTTCAAAATCTTTAATTACAGTAGAATAATGTTTGTGAATTCTGTCTTCAGAAGGAACACAGAAAAACCCACTATAGTGCACATTCAGTCAACTTACTGGTTGAACAGCTTTTTTTAGGGCAAGTTGTCACATTTTTCATTAGGCCATGCTTTCATATGCTGTGCATTTATTCAGTTTATTAAATGTGCCATAGAATATTTAGGCATAACTGAATAATAAGTGTTCAGTACATGGAAATAACATAGCATGTACTGCAAATAAATGCTTTTCTTACTTTTCGTCTTGTTTCTAGTTCAAATATCTAAATATTCTTAAATCAAGAAGCATTTATAGCAAAAGTAATCTGCCAATGAGGTAAGCAAAATAATCTTGCGTCAAAAGGAAAAACAATAATATTTTGCTTACCCCATTGGCAGATTATTTTGCTTGTTTTAAGGAAAAAATCACTTAATCTTGACATATTGTTTCTGAAAACAAGAAAGAATTTTTTACTTGTCTAGAAAATGCTTCTTGATTTAACAATTTTTAGATATTTGGACTAGAAAGAAAACAAAAAACTAAATCTACATAAGAAAAGCTTTTTTTTTTGCAGTGTGCGCTTCAAACACTATTGTTTCCTCGTTCTCATTACCATGTGTGTAAAATTGTGGTGATAAACAGGCGAATTGAAATAAAACAAAGACTCTGGTGATCCACATGGGACAATTAATATGCACGCCCCAGGTTGCATTTGATTGGCCACAACGTTTCCTAGTGAGTTACAATGCAAATTTTTTCTCCTAATTTTTAAGTTGATCTAAGCTTGTATTATACTTACTACGTATGTGGGACTTATTTTGAAAACAGGACAGGCTTTAAAGAAGAATAAGCAGTTTTGTCACAGCTCATCGGAATTTCAAAATGCTACACAGAAGAGGCATAAGATCTATGCAAACGTATCTTTTGTTAGTTTAACATATATAATGTGAAATTTGCCATATATGTTTGTAATGAGGCAACAGACATGTGTATGTTTGTTATAAGTCGTACGTACACAGCTGAATATAAGTGTTTAATGCATGTTTATGCATCATGTCATATCAGGTCTTACTGTGATTTTTCTAAAGTGAAAGTATGCCAATAAACTTCAAAAACTCATCTGTTTATATGGAGGATGATATTACTTCCTGCCTGTGTTTTCATATACATTAAAACCAATAAAATCGAAATACATCTGTAGTTGGCGCTTGATGGAGCATCAGAGCAGAGGTCATTAATATTCATGACCCTTTCAAATATGGTCAAACCCAACCATTTCATGTTAGGGCCAATGCTGAGAGTTAATAATGGACCTGATAAACCATTTCTGAATAATTGTTTTGCACATACCTAAGCCACATACATTATATTTAGATGTTATAAAGTTAGCAATTATCTTTCTGATTCATTGTAATTGTGTGTTTAGCTTTAAATGTCATGTAATGGCAGGCCACCATTGTGACTGCTTGATTCATAAACTGGGACAATTGAAACACACTCTCAAAAGATCCACAGAATTATTATTATTATTATTATTATTATTATTATTATTATTATTATTTAAACAGATAAATCTTTAGATGTAAGCCAATGGTAGATGATTCTTTAAGTGAATGTAAGGTATTTTATGCAACTATAGTTCACTTAAAGCTGAATTTATTCTACAAAAGCAGCATTGGCAATCACTCACAGTGATTCTTGACTAAAAATGCTGTATATGCCAGTAGTTGACCTATGCAGTTACTATGTAAAGAAACACTGCACATCTGAGCATACTTGATCCTGTAATTCGCTTTGGTATAGTTTTTTTGTTTTCAGGTATTCACAAATTTGTATTGACTATAAAACACTGCATTTTCACAAAGTCAAATGTTTGTAGTTTGCATAGAGAAACTAACAGTTTTGTTTTCAAGAACATACCCATTTGTTGTGCCATTGAACGGTCAAAAACAAACAATCAAAAAGGTTTTTCATTTTTATTTTAAAATGGTATCATGTTAAAGCTTACGTAATGCTTTGGATGTAGGCCTAATATGTGATTTTCTGTTGGAGCTGGTGATTGTGTATTGAATTTCCTCTCTAAAGCTGAGGGCTTCATCGATCCGTTTCCCAATTATTAGTAGTTAACATCATACAGCTGGCCATAATTCAGTCCGGCACTCGCATGGAAGAGCATAGATACTGCTGTAGAGAAGAGACACATCTGAAATGACATCAATGCTCACTGTGCTCTGTGTTATTGCATTTATAAGCTATAAAAATCCTGTAGAGCACAAACCCGCTATAATAATATTGCTTAGCTTAAAAATCTTTCATTATTCATTTGTACATTTTTCTTTTTGTCACTGAGAATTTTGTGTCGTTGCTGTCTTTTATTACTCTGTGCTTTTTACAAGCAACTGGGATGTGTAATCCAGGATCTGCCTTTGTGTGTGTTTTGCAGGGTTCTCGAGTGTGGGTGAATCATAAAGATCAGCTGCTTCCCTCTACAGTGAACTCATGTGGAGATGGAAACCTGGTGCTCACCACCGACTACGGCGAGGTAAGACTCAGTAATCTGTCATAAAAACACACACATCCAAACACACAGATGTTGCCCTTTATGGCTGAATGGATGTTGTGTGAGTCAGAGATTACAGTGGTTTGGTATTGTGGTCCGAATGTCATCATATCAGAGCAGAGGATGTGCGTGCGTGTGGTTTAACTACTAATACAAATGCTTGATTACAACTAAATATTGAAACTTGAAACAGAAGCAGGTCTATCCAGCCAACTATACAGGAATGTAACAGACTTCTGTAATTTACATTAAAGAGATAGTTGACCCAAAATTGGTAAACTCTCTCAAAAGCCATGAATCAATCTATTTCATAGCAGTCATTCTGGCCATTCATACTGTACCGAATTAAACCTTTATGACATCATATGTAAATCCGAAGCTTCTATTGGGATTTTAGAATTAAACTTTGAATGTCTGTTGTCTATAGTGGCTAAGAGAGCTTAACGCGCTGCAATTTAAGAAAACACATGCAGTTACCAAAAACACAAGCAAAATAAGAAACGATCTTCTATCGGTTTGACAGCAAACGTTTTGCAAATCCTCAAACGCAAACACATTAGGAAAACGCGCTACCAATTCTCACAACGAAAATAAATTAAGAAAGTGTGCTGCAAATTCATACAATGCAAATAAATTAAGAAAATGGACTGCAAATTCTCACAGCGCAAATAAATTAAGAAAACGCGCTTCACTTTACATGCAAATAGTACAGAACACAGCAGAAATGTTTCAAGGGGACCCAAAAACACATTTTTGAGTCCCCTTGAAACATTCCGTTCGGTTGCATGTGTTGTGAGAAATTGCAGCGCGTTTTTTTAATGTGTTTGCATTGTGAGGATTTGTAACACGTATGCTGTCAAAGCGATGAAGATCTTTTCTTAATTTGATGGTGTTATTTGTAATTGCATGTGTGTTTTTTTTTTATTGCAGCACGTTAAGGTCTCTAAGCCACCGTAATTGTTCTGTTTTATAAAGTCATTAACCTAAAAATATGCTCTTTTAAAAAAAAGTTTATTTATTGTAATAAAGGCGCATTAAATTTAACATGAAATTACATATATATTTTTTTTACATTTTAAATCTCCCCCCTCCCTCCCCTAAAGATGCCGTTATACATGGCCTAAAACAATATACTGTATTTCTACATACAAAAATACACATATGAATCAATCAATCAGTAGAGTGAGAGGTATTCACTTGTGCCAGTGTTTGGTTTTGTTCCAGAAACTGTTTAAACAGTTACCAAATTTTATGGTAGTCCTTTACTTTGCCCCTTATTCATTCATTGATTTTTCTTCAGCTTAATCCCTTTATTCATCAGGGGTCGCCACAGCGGAATGAACCACCAACTTATCCAGCATATGTTTTAAACAGCGGCTGCCCTTCCAGCTTCAACCCAGTACTGGGAAACATACACGCTAATTTACACTCATACACTATGGCCAATTTAGTTAATTCCATTCACCTATAGCGCATGTCTTTGAAACATGCGCTATAGGTGCACAAAGCTGGAGCACCTGGAGGAAACTCACGCAAACACGGGGAGACCATGCAAACTTCACACAGAAATGCCAACTGACACAGCCGGGACTCAAACCAGTGACCTTCTTACTGTGAGGCGACAGTGCTAACCACTAAGCCACCGTGTCGCCCCTAGTTTGCCCCTTATACTGTAGGTAATTCTTTCTAGTGCAATGTAATGTGACAAATCTTTCAACCAGTGGTTGAAATGGATAGACTTTCTATATTCTTTTAATAGAGCGCTATCAAACGTCTTGCAATAACAAGACACATGTCAATCATTTTCGTTTGATTACCTGTTAATGGCAAACTTACAGTAAATAAACCCATAATCCTATAATTGCATACAGGTTACTAGTCCACCCCAAAAGTTCTATACCTCATTTGTCTGGCAAGCAGAGCAAAGTTTTTCCACCGCAGTGAAAATATTGTTTTTGAAGAGGGAATGTAAATTGAATATGGATGCCTGGGTTAAGGAATCAGAAACAGAATTCGAAACTAATGAAGAAACAGAACAAAGAGTAACACTGTCAAAATGAACAAGGCAGGAAAACAACAAAAAGTTACATGTACATTCTGGACAAGTTGTTTATTTAGTGTTGAATGAAAGATGCGGTAGAGCTGCATCACCTTTTAAAGGGTAACCTGTTACCATGACAACATCTGTTAGTGGATAACTCTGCACTAAAGGCAGCATACTCTGCCTGTTAGACTCTGTCTCTTTCTTCCATGTTTAATGTCTTTGGTTATTTCCCTGCGTATATCACATTGCACCAAAGCAGGCCAAAAGCTTGTGTAGAATGTTGGAGTGCATTACATTTGGTCATATGATACAGTCTTTTTCACATGACAATTATGGGAGGCTGAATGTATTGATTTAGCCTAAGATGCACAGTTGGCAATTACACACACAAACACACACACATGTTGGTATTGGTGGTTTATGAGGACTTTCCAAAGGCTTATTTAGGTATTAGTTAAGGTATTTTATACTGTAAAGAACGCTTATTATATGGCCCTACTCCACCACCCCTAAACCCAAACCTCAGAGGAAACCTGTAGCAAATTTAAATGTGATAAGACCCTGTTAAATATGATTTTTAAGCATTTTGTATTACAAAGACACAAGCCATGTTTTCATAAACCAGCTTAATAGAGTACAGCTAGGCCATACCCGTGTCATTATACACATTTCTGTCCTTGTAAACCACCAAAGCCAGTACACACACACACACACACACACACACACACACACACACACACACACACACACACAGTGCTGACAGAGGTAAGTAGTTTGTGATGGTTGTGAACTGAGCTGGGATGTCAGGCTAATAATAACAGCTGTGCTGGCCTGGATTCAGCTCAGAGAGAGATAGATGCACAGCAGGGAAGGGTTATTTGTATGTACAGGTGCATAAAGGAAGCCTGTTTGCATTTGTGTTTGTCTACAAACTTTTTGCGTGGCACATGTGTGTTCATTCATGCGCATCTGTCGGTATGTTTTATCAAAAATATCATTACTATTTTCTTCAGGTAGGATTACTTGAAGTCATCATCACAATTCTTTTATTGTTGCTTTTTCTTCTTGCATATATCTAGAATTACATTTGACTGTATTATGGTATTTCTTAATGGAAATGCTCATGTAAGCAGACAATGAGGAGATAGTCTGGTTCACTAACTGTTATATACTGTTATTTATGATTATCATTTTTAAATGAATTGTTACATTATATGTCTTGAATGCAATGATTGTCGGTTTGGTTGAAAGTGTCTGACAGGACCATTAATGTGTTGTTAATGTTTCCCAGTGTGTTTGTAAATCACTAAATGGGAATTCACACTTACTGGTTTTGCAGTGAGAAATGATTTACAATAAGTGAGATTTGATCTGCTTGCTCAGCTTTATGGAAATGAACAGTGATGTCTATTAATGGGAGCTCTAGTGATCTGATATTGTGGAGAGTACAACGATTGGGCATATAGGCAACTATTGTATCCATTAGTTTTCTTCTTCTTCTTTCACTGTAAAGTCGATGACAGCCTATAGAATTATATAGTAAAAGTGGTTAAATTTTGCATACTTAAAGAAGACAATGTGAACATATGCAATTTGCATTTTGGAATCTAGTTCAGGGGCGACACAATGGCTCAGTGGTTAGCACTGTTGCCTCACAGCAAGAAGGTCGCTGGTTTGAGTCCCGGCTGGGTCAGTTGGCATTTCTGTGTGGAGTTTGCATGTTCTCCCCGTGTTCACATGGGTTTTCTCCGGGTGCTCCAGTTTCCCCCAACAGTCCAAAGACATGCGGTGTATGTGAGTGAATGTGAGAGTGTATGGATGTTTCCCAGTACTGGGTTGCAGCTGAAAGGGCATCCGCTGTGTAAAACATATGCTGGATAAGTTGGCGGTTCATTCCACTGTAATGTCCCCTGTTGAATAAAGGGACCTGCAAAATCATTTACGTAATCAGGCAGAACTTTTAAGAAACAGCTTTAACCAATACTGAATATTTCTTTGGTCATAAATGTGGAGAATACAATGTAGAAACACTTTTGACTTAAAGATTGTCTTTAGACTTAAATTAAACAGTGAATGTTTTTTTTACTCCAATTCATTAAAATGAACATTTGAACGAACTTCAATCTTCCAAATTCAGTACAACTGAATTCAAAAATACATAAAAAAAACTATATGTTTAAGACTGCATTTCTTCAATATCTCCTGCATGCTGCTAACCTTGCTGATTCATGCCCTGAACCAAAGTGCTTGTGCTGACGGGCAAATATTGAGTAGCTTTCTCTGCTGTAGTCTAAACTCTTGTTTTAAACTATCCTCCATAAATCAATACACAGATCCGGGCCTCTGCTGTGTCTGTCTCCCTGGAGGTCTTCTCACCCATTGTTTTAGCCCAGGGCTAATCTCTATAAGATTCAGTCCAAAGGGTAGAGATATGATTTTGCATGGGGGGGGATTTGTTTTGAAATGGCAACCCTGTTGGAAAATGCAGGGTTTTTTTTTTAAATGTAGATGTAAAGGCATGGTATAGTACATGGATGGCTGAAAATTGACATCTTGCTCTCCTTCTCTTGCTTTTTTCTTTCTCTCGTTTCTGATTTGTTAATAATTTAGTTAGGAGTGGGTGTGACCCCATTCCTGCAGTGTTTCTGACTGAATTACTGGGACAGAATGTGTGCTGTGCAAGCATGTGTGCTTGGGTTTTACACTGGTTTTCAGCATCTAAAAACTGCTTTACAGTTTAACATTGCATTTTGCTTGCAGTTCGGTTCAGTTGAAATGTTAAAAAAAGATATCTAAATTATATACATAATTATTTTCAGTAAAACCTCAAAACCTTAGTTATAACAACGGGATCAGATTTAGATCAGATCCTGCTTCGTTTTTTTGATCATTATGAAAGCATTAAAATATTTGACACATTAATTATACCCTATACACTACCTGACAAAAGTCTTGTTGTCGATCCCAGTTGTAAGAGCAACAAATAATAACTTGACTTCTAGGTGATCATTTGGAAAAGTGGCAGAAGGTAGATTTTTCCAATGAATCATCTGTTGAACTGCATCCCAATCATCACAAATACTGCAGAAGACCTATTGGAACCCGCATGGATCCAAGATTCTCACAGAAATCAGTCAAGTTTGGTGAAGGAAAAATCATGGTTTGGGGTTCCTTTCAGTATGGGGGTGTGCGAGAGATCTGTGGAGGGCAACATCAACAGCCTGAGGTATCAAGACATTTGTGCTGCCCATTACATTACAAACCACAGGAGAGGGAAAATTCTTCAGCAGGATAGCACTCCCTCTCATACTTCAGCCTCCACATCAAAGTTCCTGAAAGCAAAGGAGGTCAAGGTGCTCCACGATTGGCCAGCCCAGTCACCAGACATGAACATTATTGAGCATGTCTGTGGTAAGATGAAGGAGGAGGCATTGAAGATGAATCCAAATAATCTTGATGAACTCTGGGAGTCCTGCAAGAACGCTTTCTTTGCCATTCCAAATGACTTTATTAATAAGTTATTTGAGTCGTTGCAGAGATGTATGAATGCAGTCCTCCAAGCTCATGGGAGTCATACACAATATTAATTATTTTCCCACTGCACCATGACTTTATATTCTATACTGTACATTATTTCTGTTAAGTGACAAGACTTTTGTCTAAGCAAAGTCAGACCTCACTGTCCTAATTAAATAACTAAAAATCAAGGCATGATCATATTTTATTTTGGTAAAATAAGTGTAATCTATTGGCCTTTGCCTTTCACATAAGCCACTTCTGTTACCAAATGATCAACTAGAGGTCAAGTTATTATTTGTTGTTTCTAAAATCTGGGTAGGCGACAAGACTTTTGTTAGGTAGTGTACACAGTATTAAATATTATGGAAAATATAACTTTTTACTGAGGAATAGAGTATACTGAGAATTAAAAACTTTCTTAAAATCAATCTGCGATCTTAGAAAGAGTTGCAGGCAAACAATAACAAAGAAAAATGTTGGCTGCATCTGTTGGCACACAATTTCAGATGTAGCTTACTTTCTGTAAAATTACTTCAATAGTATTTGTGTTTCTTTTTTAATGGTTACAGGTTTCTAACATTCTTCGAAATATCTTCTTTGGTGTTCAACAGAATAAAGAATCTCATAAGGCTTTGCAACCACTTGATGTGGAGTACATAGAAAGTAAACTTTCATTTCTGGATGAAATATCTCTTAAAAAACGAATTTAAAACTCAGCTTCAAGATAATGCAGAATATAGTGGTAATTTCATAACCTTTTAATGATTTTGTCATGAATTCTTTTTTGTGAAATTATGCCAGCAGGTTTCTTCTGACTTGACTGTCATAAGGCCCTATAGTGCTTGATTCTGTCATAGTAGATTGCATTGTTGGCCTTATCCTTTCAGTTTGAATTTGAGGATGTGAAAAAGGTCACTTAAAATGTCATAATGCTGGCGTTGTCCTTTCTGGTTTTATGTTGAAAAGTGTGTATATTTTGTCAGTATATCTACTGTGTTTTCAGATATTTCTCTGTAAAAAACGTGTTAGGGTAATTTGAGGTGATGTGTGTGTATAT
>CAIGQW010055671.1:5037300-5080967 GCA_903798125.1 Danio choprae | reverse complement strand
GTGTATATGTATATGTATATGTGTGTGTGTGTGTGTGTGTGTGTGTGTGTGTGTGTGTGTGTGTGTGTGTGCCCTCTGGAGCATTGGTCAGTAAGTATCTCCTTCATACAATTCACGCTGAGGTGATCCTTCTGCTTCATTGCATGCTTCAGTGTGTGTGCGCAAGTTCACCTAAAGCATTCACAGGTTTATAATAGGATTTAAGAACTGTGTGCCTCAAATATAGACTGTGACCCAAATTTGAGAAGTTAACTGTATGAGTTCACGTGCAACTCTGAGTTACAGCGCTTGAGGGCTCCTTACTAACCCCCTCCTGAGATGGCCTTACTGTGTCACCGTGTATGTGTGAGCTATTTCTAATTCAATTCACACTGAGACACAGCAAATCTGCAGATGTGGATTCTAAACTCGGCTAATGGGATCGTAATGGAAAAATATTGAATCGTGCTTTATTAGAGACATTAATTCATGAAATTAAATAAAATATGCAAAATACTTCATGTAATTGATCACTTTTTTCCAGATTTATGTACTACTTTTGTGTGTTTCTGTGTTTGATTGTATTTTCCCATTGTAGCTTACTGTGATCACCTGTGCCTTGTTTATTCACCCATTAGGTCCACTAGTGATTAGATTAAGATCAGTGCAACTAGTATTTGCTCTGTTTATCTGAATAAAAGACTGTTTTCTGTGCTTGCTAATGCTCAATTTATACTTCTGTATCAAGTGATCGCCATATCCCATGTTTATCCCCTGCATGTTAATGCTGTTGTAAGCATATATATTTTCTTGTTGCTCTGCAAAACGGAGTGGGGAACTCTATGTTCCACTGTGTCGAGTTTCTTTGCCGGTGTTATTAGTTTACATCAAAAATGTTTGCAAAGCTACTATAACACTATAACAGTAGTTGAAAGTCACTCTCATTCATGGAGGAAAGAGGTGGAACCTGTCGAATGTTAATCATAAAATAAACACAAAACAAAAGTATCAATCCTAGCAGTACTCGATACTTCTTAAATTTAGCATAGCTATACCAAGCTGACCAATCACAGATCTTTATTCTGCGTCATCTCGACATAGTTAAATTTTTTGAGTGGTGCAATCAGTGATGGAAATACATATATATATGCTCACAACGGAATAGAGTTGTCTTACGAGAACAACTTAGTACACAGTTTGTTTACCACAGAAGAGATGATGACGAACAAGAAAACTAGTTTTAGGCTTGGTGTTACTGTATAATGTTATACAAAATATTACTCTTACAATGCTGTGTAAATCTTGTGTCATACATCATATATGTCAGTCACGCATAACGTGCATTTGGCCACCGCTGGAATTCTGAGATTGCAGTTTATCATTTAAATTTTTTTATATTTCAGTTGCAAAAACTGCTTCAAAATAAATTTGTTAAAACCCTGGTGGCAAATGGGTTAATTTGATGACGGATTTTTGGGCTTTTGGAAGCTTCAAAATAAAAACCACTATCCAACACCTTTATACAGCATGAAAGAGCCAGGATCAAATTCAAAACTACTCTGACTGTGTTCATCTGACAGAAAACAAGTCATATACATTGAGAACGGCTTGAGGGTGAGTAAATTATGGGGTAATTTTCATTTTTGGGTGAGCTATTCCTTTAAATCTTGCTAACCAAACCTTAAAATATATGAATTGAAGAGTTCAGATGCAAAAACCTCTAAATGTCGTCTGAAATTTTCTCCTAAAATGAGCATTTTTTTCAACCTCCCATGTTTATGTTCAGTTAAACTTATTTGTCACTATAAAAGTAAAATTACTGAGCCTACAGACAGGAGTCTGAGAAAAATGCTAATTTTGGATAAAAATATCAAAAAGCATTTAGAGGTTTTTGCATCTAAACTCTTCAAATGACTATTAAATAGTTTGGGGTAAGCAAGGATTATTTAAATAGATTAAATATGGATGCAAACATGTTTAAAAAGTTAGAGAGAGATATGTGTTTTAAATAAATATTATTTCTGAAATGACTTCTGAAGGATCATGTAACACTGAACACTAGTAATGGCAGATGAAATTCAGCTTTGAATCACAGGAATAAATTATATTTTAAAATATGCTTATATAATAATAGAATAGTAGAATGACAGAATAATTATTTTATGTTTTAAAAATAGTTCACAATATTATAGTTTTTACTGTATTTTTAAACCAGTGAACTTAACATTAAAAACTTTTGAATGATAAAACGTTTAAAAAAGCAATTTACATTATTGTGACAAAAGCAGCAAATTTATACATTACAAAAATAGCTTAAAATCCCTATATATTTTTCTATTTTCATATCACTGAACATAAGTTCCTCATCATGGGAACTCCAACGTGTGTCTGGAACCAGACATATGGGAGTTTGCCAGACGACCAATCACTCTGAAGTGTAAGAAAACGGGCCAATGAATGCCAAATGAATTGGCAGAGCTCAGCTCCACAGCTGACAGCGATTAGCCATTAGTGGGCTATAAAAGCCGGCAGCTGAGCAGTGAGCATTAGAATTTTGTTTCAGAGCCTCACGAGAATGAAGACACTATCTGCCAGCCTGATTTCAAGACTGAAACCAGTTTACTCACCAGTGCAGGAGATGACACGACAGCGGTGGTCGATCTGGGCTTTCTTGTCCCCTGGGCATTTCGCTGGTGTGCACAAAAAGAGAAGTTTTCCATTAAAAGATCAGATTTTCCTAAGAAAGCAACACAGTCAATCTTTTTCAAGACGCTGTTCTGACTGTGCGTTTCAGGATGCAGTGGTTCCTATGTTCCCTTCCACCTTCACCTCCCCTGATGGCGAGGTGGCTAGTGGGTACGAAGCTATTTTTGGCGCCGCCACCTGGAGGGGTAAGCTGAGACCCCGTCCAAGGCGGGTGGGTTATCTGTGTCTCTCCTGGCCAGAGCCCTTACCGCTGTGGGCCATGCCGCTTCTGCCCTGAACGGCGGCATCACCTGGCTGTGCTGCACATGTGCGCCTCTTCCCCAGGCTTATGCGTAAGCACTGCACAGTGGTTGACTATGCTCTCATGACCTTCAAGTCGGCTCCCCGTGCCCTGAGGAGGACGACCACACAAGTGGTCCGGAAATGCCACCCTTGGCTTACCCTAGCAGATATGCGCCGCATTGACAAATTGTGCTTTCTTGTTGTGCACCTTTTTTATTCTGCTAGTAAGTTTCCCGCTTGGCGAACCCTAGAGAATTCCTCCGAGGCCCCCAGCACCCGACTCAGCGGAGAAGTCGAGTGCTTGGCTCAGTGTGATGTCTAGTCTGCCCACATGCTGAGGTTCGGTGCCAGCTATGCGCAGTCCCCCCTGGCGATCCATTATGCTTATTTTAGCCACGGAGTTTTACCCTGACCAGGCGGACCTGTGTCTTCCCTACCCGCTAACCAGCTTATCATATGTAGCACTCCCCCTCATTAGGGCTAGTTTATATGCTCTATTACCATCAAGTCTCTCCTCTTGGGTAGCAGGTGGTCTTCGCAACATTCTCCCTCTTTGGGAACTGGCACGCTTCCCAACGTACTGTCGTATTTGTAAAAAAACCCCTAGACTATATTAGCTAGGAAAAAGCACATTACAACCCCCGATCTAAATTTGATTAATTATTCCCATGTATGGTAATTTTTTGGACCTAGGGGTCGTTGGAAGGTTGTGCTTTTGGTGATGTTGGTGCACTCATGCTACGCTTGGCAAACTGCACATCAGGAGCATGATGGGCTTAGCGGCTGTGGCATTTTCCATACACTTTCCCATATGTCTGGTTCCAGACAAACGTTGGAGTTTCCATGATGGGGAACGTCCTGGTTACGTACGTAACCCACATTCTCCAAATAGCGAATGGAGACGTGTGTCTTTACTGCCACAGCAGCTGAGTATTCAGCTGTTAGCTGAGTGATCGGCTCTTTAGCAGGCAAAAATTCTAATGCTCACTGCTCAGCTGCCGGCTTTTATAGCCCACTAATGGCTAATCGCTGTCAGCTGTGGAGCTGAGCTCTGCCAATTCATTTAACATTCATTGGCCCGTTTTCTTACTCTTCAGAGTGATTGGTCGTCTGGCAAACTCCCATATGTCTGGTTCCAGACACATGTCTCCGTTCCCTATTCGGGGAACGTGGGTTATGTATATAACCAGGATGTTATCTTGCCTACATTTCACAGCAATCCAACTGGCCATCAGTCTGCATCAACTGACGTCTTTTAGATATAATTTTTGGTCTTTGTGCACATGTAGACACATGTCTTTAAACATTTAGTCACATTTCAATGGTTCTGACATGTCCTGTGGGTCATGTGTAATTCAATTTTTAAAAATTCATTTCAACGTTCTCTTCCATTCTGCTGCGCTTCTGTTTCTCTATAGGTGTGAATGTAGGTCACTGGTGCTTATAGTCTCTCTCTCTCTCTCTCAAGCTCTTTTTTCAGCTTTCGTCTGAATCATGCAAAGCAGCTTCAAACATCAAACAGATTTGCTGGAATAGCCATGTGCTGAGGGGAGAGAGATGGAGCGACTGTGTGCTTGTGTGTGTGTGTGTGTGAGTGGGTGGATGGATGAAGAAAATGGAGCATGAAGACCTCCTCATCTCCTCTAAACTCACAGTCATCACAGACTCAACCCAACACACACACATTCTCATCATAACTATCAAAATATGGACATTGCACTGACTTTAATTGTTTTTATGCAATGTATAGCTAATTATAAACACCATTAACACTAACCCTCAGCTTCACATTTTTACTTCCAACTTTAATTGAGCCTCTTGGTGGCACTTTTTAAAGCACATGGTATTCTTTATTGTCATTACTCTCAATGAGATGCCATTTGTATCAGTACAGGGATGCTACTATGTGGATTTCATTAGATCAACTTTGATTGTGAAATGGCACTGGCTCTCATGTCCAATTGTGTTATGGTAAAATTCGGGTATATCTTTTTCTTAAATGAAATGACTATGTACACGGAGCAGGATCATTTTCAATCATTAAAGGGATAGTTCATCCAAAAATGAAAATTCTGCCATCATTTATTCATTCATCCTTGACTTGTTTCACAGTTTGGGTTGGAACCGTGTAATCATTGACTTCTATAGTATTTGTTTTTCCTGTTATGAAAGTCAATGGTTACCGGTTTCCAACTTATATAAACTTATAAATAACTTTTGTGTTCAACAGAAGAAAGAAACTTAAACAGATTTGTAATGACTCAAGGGTGAGTAAATAATGATTGAATTTTTTGGGGGGTGAACTATCCCTAGTGGGAATAAATATAGAAGTGGGAAAATCCAAAGTTTCACTCTGTTCTTCACATAAAGATATAAGAGGGGGTCAAAATTAAAGAACAATTTATGAACAGTTGATTGTTTTTTGTTTTTTTTTCAGAAATAATGTAATCTTCATCCTCATCTTTTCTTTTGGCTATATCAAGCTAGTAGAACAATGTTTTTCAAAAATAATAAACACAGTCATCAGAATGACAGAGCAGTGATTGTAGCCAAAAAGAAAGATTTCTTACGGTTACAAATAAGAAATAAGTCAAAAATAAGTAGGAGACCACTAGGGTCAATCCTAGGCCAATCCTAGGCCCCTTTTCACCAATGTGGTTTAGTTTTAAAACATAACTTTTGCTAGTTTTGCCTTCCATCCACACTATTCTGGAGTTTTCAACCACTGAGTCTTTTAAAAATACTGCAGAGGCCATTTTTGTTTTGAAATGCTGGTGCTCCATTTCAGTGGGTTGTTGCTAGATCAGATATGGTTGAGGCCGGAAGTTAACAAAAATGATTTATATTATTTATTTAATTTCTCATTAATTGTATTTTATTAAAAAACAAGTAAATTAACAGTAGTTGAACCGACTTTTATTTATGTTATTTATTAAATTACCCAATAAATTAAATATTTTTTAACTTCTAACCCTAAACCCAACCGTCACAGTACTGTAAAAATATAAATTATTGTTATACAGTGTCATATGATAGTCATAGTAATGATGCTATGTTGATGTGCATATCCACAGCTGTATCCTATCTAGACTTTACCATGTCAGTGTGGATGAACAAAAAGAGACATCTGAAAATGGAGGGGTGGCATTTGCTCCCTGATTGGGTCTTTTGGGTCATTGTGTATCCTTCCCTTTTTTGTCAAGCCCCTTTCACATGACCATAGCGCTATGACAGACCAGTTTTTTGGCCTGTACCTGTACCAGCTGGCTAGCCAATTAAGTTTCAGTTTAGTTTGCATCAATCTTGGGTTTACCAACTTTAACCACTCTTTGCTGCCATGGCATTATGGCATTATGGTATTAACTGGTGTTAACTTATGGCATTATGGTATTAACTGAGCTACCTTCATGCTATCTAAAACCCAGAATTGGTTTTTACTGTCTATCGTGGTGCATGCCACAGATGACCTGTAAACAACAACATGGAAATGGAAGCTTTACTTGCATTGTTGTCCATTTTAGCAGCCATTATGCAGTTAAACTATGCAATTTACAATACAGCAGCTGCCTTTAAGTAACAAATTTACCTCTTCGACTGTCCACACAAACACTTCTCCAACTTTCTTCATCACTGCGTTCATTGTTCAACCAATCAGAGTTGTTGACTACTAACAAAATGCTGAGTGAAACACATACTTCCTGTTTATACTGCATGCACAGAGTGAGTGTATGTCACGTGATGTACATTTTAGTTTGTTTAGTGTGGACTGAGATCTTTTCAGAAATGCTAGATGAAACTATGTTACAGCCTACGGTACATGATCAGACCGACACTTGGCAGACACAAAGGTATAAATAAATGCTAACAAATTATTTATAGCGTACACAAGTGGTACAGAGATTTGACAGTATATTATGCAATCATCAGCATCATACTATCGAATACTATTGAAGTTTGTTTCTTTACTTTTCTAAGTCATGTTTGATACTGCTCAGGCTTCTAAAGGGTCAATGTCATTACCGTAAGTTGTATTGATCAGCAGCCTCCTGTCTTAGCTCATAAACTTTGACCTTTCCTTCCTTCTTTCAGTCTGTCGACCCCAATTTAACAGCATGTAACTAAAGCAAACATAATTCTCTCTGTGTCTTGCCCTTCAGTGCTGAGATATATGTACATTTGCGTGCATGTATGTGTGTGTGTGTGTGCACTTGCGGTTGATTTAATAGGTTTGAATCGACGCAGTTCATAAACCTATACCTGAAGTAAATGGCGCACACACACATTAGTGTTTGTATTGATTTTTAATCTATCAGACTCTCGGCTTTCTCTTCATGAGCTGGGCTGCTCTCTCTGGTTACCATGGCAACGGGTGGCACAAGATTGAGGTTTCAGCAGAAATTAAGTAGACAGAATGCTGGGAAGGAGAGATAGAGAGAGAGAATGTAGCTCCCTTTTGTGTTGTCCACTCAAATAAAGCAGAGAACATTTGATTAAAGTTAATTTACATGGATATTAAAGCTGAATTGTGCAAAGCATAAAGACTCGGTCTCCAGAACACTTCTCCAGTCAGTAGACCCTCATTTCTGGAGGAAATCTATATACAGACAGGATATTTATAATTGTCTCAAGTTTTGATATAAAGGAAGTAGCAAAATGTATTTTCTGTCACGTTGTAATGTACATCTGAGTGAACTTCTGTTCATTAGTTGCTGATTGATTGGTAGCAGGGTTGATTGTGAGATTTAATTTCATTTAAGTAGTTTATGATTTTGACAAGTCTGGCAAAGTCTGCTCTGTTTCTTCATAAGTTATAAAGGTTTGATCAAAAACGACAACCTGAAAAAATAAAACCATATACTTGGATCGATTGTTCATAATGAATGAAAATAGTAAACAAAATATGGCATTAGATGAACAACAAATTCCACTGTGTGCCACATTTCACAGTTTTATGTGGACAACCCTTATCAATTTAAACATTTCTCAAGTAACATCTTCTCACAGATATCAAATATATCCCAAGTAACAGGAAAATAAAACTGCAATATGAAAATATAAATATGTGAACACATTAAGGAAATATAAAAGTTTTTATTCCTTCAAAAATACAAAATATAAACAGTTACAATTCTTGTATAAATATTGAAACTAAGTGATCACTTCTTATAAAGTAATTGCTGCATCTGAGTTGGCCACGCGGGGTGACACTATGGCTCAGTGGTTAGCACTGTTGCCTCACTGCAAAAAGATTGCTGGTTCGAGTCCCGACTGGGTCAGTTGGCATTTCTGTGTGGAGTTAGCATGTTCTCCCTGTGTTCGCGTGGGTTTCCTCCGGGTGCTCCGGTTTCCCCACAGTCCAAAGACATGCGCTATAGGTGAATTGAATAAACTAAATTGGCCATAGTGTATGTGTGTGAATGAGAGTGTATGGATGTTTCCCAGTACTGGGTTGCAGCTGGAAGGGCATACGCTGTGTAAAACATATGCTGGATAAGTTGGTGGTTCATCCCGCTGTGGCAACCCCTGATGAATAAAGAGACTAAGCTGAAGAAAAATGAATAAATGAATGAGTTGACCACGCCCACTTATTTACATGTCACGCTACACACAGAATTAAAAATTATTTTATGGTACACGCATTTTATTCCACGGTAAGGTTATATACCGCCCAGCCCTAACAGTCACATTAAAAAACTCGTCAACAGGAGTATTTCAACTTACTGTATGTGTGAAATTTTTAAAGTGTACCCCTGCACTCAGATACACAGGTTAGCATGTATCCTAATAGGTTTCCTCCTTTGTTGAGTTTAAATAGGCCAGACTGTACTCTCCACTTGGCAGAGCGTCTGGCGGTTTTGTTAGGATGTGCTTGGTGGGCATAAAGGGTACAGAAAGGCCTCAGCACGCTGAACAGAAAAGCATGAACCCTGCCATCTGACTAATGCATTATTCAACTGCAGGCATTCCCTTAAAATGGCCCAGGCAGGATCCTCTCCCCTTTTGTGATGTACTACTCATGCGTTGGTGTGTGTATTAGCAGGTTGGGGTTTGTGTTATTTTGTTAAGTCCGCTCTGTGTGTGATTGTGTCTTGAAGGTGGTGTACCTGCAGCAGGCAGAGGTGAACAGGGAGAAGGTGTCTGCTATGCACCAGAGCAGCATTGATGGAGTGGAGGACATGTCCACGCTGGCAGAACTCCACGAAGCCGCCATCATGCACAACCTTCATCAGCGATACCAGAAAGACAACATCTATGTAAGACACTCAAACTCACAATCATCCACACTGAAAAAAAGGATTCATTGGATTTACAAAAATTTTTTAAGTTAAGTGGTTGCAAACTATTTATATGGGCTGAATTTAAACAAACAAATAAAATTTAGTAATGTTCAACTTAGTTTTATTTGTTTAAATTCAGCCCATATAAATTGTTTAACACAAGCTCATTGTGAATACATAGTCCCGTATACATTTTTGGGGAGCACGAATTATGTAACCAGAGCTATGTATGGTTGCATTTTATCTTTCACACGAACGCTACCAGGCGATATGAAGCCGCCGGCTTCTGTTTCTTTTCGTGCCACCAGCTGACTGCTTAACTGCCCAGTAACTCTCCACATACGTCGACGGACTTGAGTCAGTCAGTCAACAGCGGCCTCTGGTGGATTTGCGCAAGAACAGCAGGCGCGAATGGCACTCGTGAGAAAATTTTGAGATCTGAAAAAGCGTGGATTCGCAAAAACAAAAACTGCAAAAAAACGCACCTCATGGGACATATTTCACGATCTCCAGAAATGTATACAGGGGTACGTATCAATAAAAATTAGTAAATCCAATGAATAATTTTTTTCATTGCACAAGACCTTGCTGTCATAACAATCCCTCTTCTCAAGGATTTGCAAAAAATTCTTTATGCATGCCATGTTAATATTTGTTATGTTACTTTGTGACGAAACACTACCCGCCTGTTTGTGGTTGTTGTTTTGGTTGCAAATTATTATTATTATTATTATTATTATTATTATTATTATTATTATTATTATTATTATTAATCTTCAGCGTTCCATAATAATAAGTTGGGTGATAATGAATAAATAATAAATAATGTTTTTTATGTTCCATAAATAATGTTTTTTAGCACCAGGTCAGCATATTAAAATAATTTCTGAATTTCATGTGACTCTGAAGACTGGAGTAATGCTACTAAAAATTACATTTTGCCATCATTTTGTCATCATAATTATTGTCATTTAAATTATAAGAATATTTCACAATAGCACTGTTTTTGCTGTGCTTTAAGAGCTATAAGATATTTTTCAAAAACATTTAGACATTATTCCAACCTGAAAAGTTAGAACAGTAGTCAGTGGCGGATTTAGGCATGGGCAATATGGGCGTTCGCCCAGGGCGGCATCTTGCGGAGGGCGACATGAGACCAACCCCAAACCCCCCCAACCACATCCCCACCCCTCAGCTCCTCACTTCCATCCGGAACACCCCACTCCCCAGCTCTTCACTTCCATCCGGGACCAAGGAGCGGGGTGGTATGAACCCCGTGAGGGCGGCATGATCGTTGTTTGCCTAGAGCGCCAGTTCAGCTTGATCCAGCCCTGACAGTAGTATATATAAATATGAAAAGTAACTATAAAAATCATTACTGAAATGTATAAAAAAACTAAAATAAAATATCTTTTTTACATTTTCGAAATAAAACCGAAAAGATTTGTTTTTATGCATAAACTGTTTTATCCTAGTTTTTGTATTACAGTATGATTTGTCTTTGGAAAAAGTATGATTACAAGGCTTTGGATTACATATACTCCAACACAATGGGCTTTGGATCTATTGTGTGCATGTAAGTTTATATCAAGCTTATCAGTTTCTGATCTCGATGCCACATCATTTCCTTTCCCATCTATACCGTATGCTACTGACCAATAAAAAAACCAAAGACACAAGTATCCCGATATTCTACATCAAAGTGCTATGGGGATTACTGTTAATATTGTAGATTTCACACAAATCTCTCCAATTTTCTTTGGGAAAAAGTAGGTCAGCATGGCAGTTAGTGCACAAGTGTTCACTCCTCTTTCCTGTGTAATCAGTTGTGTGTTGTTTTGCGTTCAGAGTTTGAGGGTGGACAGATCTCTGACCGGCCAAGAAAGGAACCGGAGTTTCCTGCTTAAGTTTAGCAGAATGATATTAACTCAAAACATCTCAGCCTCAGACTGAAAGGAAACACTGTTTGATTAGAGATTCTTCCTTCTTCAAGAAAAACATCCGAAACCAAATACATCTCAAATTAGGTTATCAGACAAAACTTATGTAATTCAGTGTTTATTAAAATATATACTGTAATTTATAGCATAATTAAGTGAATAATCTAAATTCTTCTTTTATTTCCGTTTTTAAAGTGAGTCATTTCTATTACATAAAAAAGATCATTTAACACTGATGATGAATTGATGTTCAGATGTCAGTTTGGAACTACTGCATGTACAACATAAATTTAATTTTACTTTTAACAGCTTATTTTAGTTCATTAAGTAAAGTTTAATTATAAACTAATTTCAAGAGGATCACGTGCAATTATGATTGCTGCCGCTGGTCCCGCATTATCCAATTCATGATTCACCAATCAGACGATTCCTAAGCCACTATAAATACCCTAAGTTTTATATCACAGCCATCTTCGTTTTGAACAATCCCCCCTTCCACCCCTACTCCTCCTTTCCTAGATGGGTGGCACGGTGGCCCAGTGGTTAGCACTGTTGCCTCAGCAAGAACGTCACTCGTTCTAGTCCTTACCAAGCCAGCCGACGTTTCTGTGTGGAGTTTATACGTTCTCCCCGTGCTCACGTGGGTTTCCACTGGGTTCCCCGGTTTCCTCCCACTGTCCAAAAACATGCAACTTAAGTTAATTGACTAATCCAAATCGGCATCATAGACATGCTCCTAGTAAGTAGTCATCTCAAGAGCAATCACTATCTGTTCATTTGCTACTACAGCAGGGGAGTTCCTGAGATCTGCCTGAGCTCAAACTCCCCCCTCGCCTTGCAAACTGGAGGGAGCCCCGGGCTCGAGGATCTATGAGCTCAGGGCTCTCTCCCAGGACAGCATGCCAAACAAGCTTTATAACCAATCTTCAGCTAACTCTTGAAAAATAGGGTGGGTTTTTTTCATACCGGTACCAAATCGATACTTTTAAAATCTAAAAAGTGCCTAAAACTGGTACTCTAAAAAAACATCATCAAAATAATGTTAGATGACATTAAAGAACAGAGTTTTATTTTTATTGAAAAAGATTCTTTACATTAAACATTGTTAATAAGTGCTTCAGACTACATTTTTGTGAAACCGCAAAATGTACTTCAACATACTCTGTAAAAAATGCTGGGTTCCACACAATAGATATGTGTTGAATTATGTTAACTTATTAGTTTTTACAAATTTAAGTGGATTGAACATAAAACAATTAAGTTGTTATTGTGAATTGTGTTATTTCAGCTCATTAAAAATAAGTAGTTTGAACAAACAACAAATGTCATTTTTTGAGAGTACGTTTGACTGCAATTTCTATGTAAAATGAATGCCACAGGTCAGATACCAACAAGTTTTGTTTTTTTTCCACAGTAATGATATTTACAGAGATCTATTATCGACCCATAAAGGGTTATTTTTGTGCAGTTCTTTGCACAACACCAAATAAACATCACAAAACAACTTAACAGTGTCTGTGATTTGTAATGTAATGTAATGTGTATTTATATAGCACATTTATCATGTATGGCCATACACCCAAAGAACTTCACAATCATGAGGGGGGGTGGGGGGGTCTCTCCACACCACTACCAATGTGCAGCATCCACTTGGATGATGCGACGGCAGCCACAGGACAACGGTGCCAGTGGACTTACCACACACTAGCTGTTGGTGGAGTGGTGAGACAGTTATAGAGCCAATTCGGTGAATTCGCGATCGAATGTTTACCTCACCTATCTATCTCTACATGGATGACATTTCTGGTATTCACTTTGTAGTGTGATTTACTTGTGATGTAGAGCGCTCAAGTTTGAATCTGGTGAAGCATGGTTCCACAAAACAGATAAAAGCTAAAAGGTAAAATCAAGGTAAATCTACGTAGTCGCATTGCACTTTTCTTTTAGCTTGCTTTTGAAAACACAATTGGTTGGGTTTAGAGAAGGTTATTGGTCAATGGTTTGCTGCTCTAGTTGATCTGACAAGCCCTGCCTTCTTGTGGACGTGTACAAGGATCTGTATCTGAAACTTATAACAAAACGTACACTTATTATTTTAGATTTGCAATAATGTAGACAGCGCCCTCTAGTGGATTTGTCATCTGAAAATGCAACAAAACATACCCGGAGCAACATAATTTACGTTTTGCAAAAATGCAGAGGGGTGTAAGTTTAAAGCATAGAAAAGCATAGAAATGTAAGTAAAATAACAGTCACAGTACTGATAAATATTCTTGGTATGCTACTAACCAGTGCTACTAAGCAGTTTTTGCAGAAATATGATCATATTTGGCTTTTCTTGTACAAAAAAAAGATATCTATTACTCCCTTCACACATTTGTCCATAGACTCCAACACGCAATTTTAGTGGTTAGAGTATGGATGGTTCTACACTTCGAATTTCTAGCGAAAATAGTAGACTATCCGGGAAACTTTGGCATACTCTTTTCAACATATTATAGTTTGGGACATACAAATTCTATTTTTGAATACTATTTGCGATGGATAGGATGCAAATTGGGACGCAGCATGTTTCTCTCTATCTGTGAAACAAACAACTGCACGGTTCAGTGCTGACATCTTGTGAACAATTAAAAGCACACATGCAAGCTGATCATTCATCAAATGTGCACGTTAGAAACAAAATAACTATGTGCACACAATAAGCAGGTTAAACAATAATTAAAATGACAGTTACGAAATGTACAGATTACAGATTCAGAATATAGCCTACTCATTTCATCATATAAAAAAAACATGTTTCACTTCAAACAGTTAAGGCATTTAAGTGGCAGCAAAAATCTAAAATCTTTCAATTCGATTAAACTCTAAACCACTTATATAGGTTCTGATGGGTTTCTGTACCCAAACCTAGCTGTGCATGCTCCTATGTGGGTAATTATGTAGGTATATTTCACACATTGCATCAGTGTTTGTGCGCATGTGGGTGTTTGAGACAGATAAAGAGAGAAATCAAAGACTAGGCCCTCTGGACATGTGTAAATAAATGTGTCACTATAAGGGTCTTAGTGATGATGTTGCCAAAGAGAAGAGTCATGTGATCAGGTTTCAGGGACAGACAGCTGTACGCTCATTGGTCTAAACTGAGCCATACATCCCAGACTGCTGGTTTAGAGTTGTAGCCTGGAGGGACTGCTGTGACTCACTGTCTGCTTCATAATTTAAGCATTCAAACTTGGCCTTTACAGAATGCATAGAATGCATAGTCTGTAAACCAGTAGATATTTCTTTGTAAGGATTGACTGCGACAGAGAGGGGTGTACTGAAAGCTTTCAGCATGATTACAGTCATGGTTGCTTTTTTTACCTTTATAATAATAATCTAATTATTTATAATCTCATCTTTTTTATCTTCCTTTATTTACATTTTTGCTTTCAAATTCTGATAAGCCATTTTCAAAATAAGTAATTATAAGATAAATAGTTTTGTAACTGCAAACAACCACACATCAGCCGAATTCTTTATTAACAGACCTAAATATGTATTATATTGTTTGGTATTCATACTGTTCTCATATAGGCATTTATTTAAGGGTTAGTTCACCCCTCAAAAATAAAACTACCTCATAATTTATTATTTCTTATGTGTTTTTAAACCTTTATGAGTTTCTTTCTTCTGTTCAACACAAAAGAAGATATTTTTTTAAGACTTCCATAGTTTAGGAAAAAATACAATGGAGGTCAATGGAGGACAATGGGTGCCAGCAACCAACATTTTTCAAAATATCTTCAAAAGGTTAATAATAAATTATGTTCCTTTAAGTCAGTGCTAATTAATTTAGCCCTATTTACCTTATTCTTCACGTACAAGCGTGCGCAGCCATTCAAATCTTTTTGGCTTGAGACTTCCGGTCCCATTCACTTCTATTCATTTGATGTTGCAAACTGATGTTTTCTACTTATATTGTTCTGCCTGTATAGTCGTTAACCCACTTGTTTGTATAGCAAGTAGTTTGGCTGTTTTCTGCCATTTATTATTCTTAGTAATTTCTTCCATAGGAAACTGAAGTTCTAAAACAATCGCAAAAACGAGCGCACTTCAACATCGCAGAATAAGGTCAATAGTTGTGGACATAACCTGCACTTTTTCGTTCACTGCAGAGGGACAAAACATCTGACAGTCATCTACACACAAAACACATCATCCAATCCAAACCTATTTCATAGTATAGTCCAATAATCTCCTCTTACAAATGAGATAACAGCTGTATTGTTGTTCATCTCTGTATATTTGTGCTGGTAATGAAATGGCCAGCTTTATGAGAAACAGTTTGATAAATTGCTCTACCTCATTCATGTAATACAGGAAATTATGTATGGGTGTTTCTGTGATTAGCAAAGGTCGTTATAATGCATTTCGTTAGTAAAGCTTAAATAACACTTGACTTATAAGTGTCTGAAAATAACTAACTTGATTTGTTGGCTGTGTTGTTGATCTTGCTTTAGACTGCAGATTTGTGTCATGTTGTGTGCTCAGTGGAGTAATTGCGAAGGTGGGCTTTTATCCAATTTTGGAAAAGGGATACAATGATTTTCCTATCCAGTGATGCATTGCATATCTTGCATCTGGAGTTGATGACTGATAGCAAGGTTATTTGATTTATCTGAGACAATGAGACGCACTGACCTGAATGAGAATGACTCTCCTCTCCAGTGCCCTCCTGTGGCGGCAGTAAAACAATCAACATTGACACACTTTTTAGACTCACAGCTAATATACTCTTTTAGCTGACAGTACAGCTGTGTTTTTATAGAACAGCAAGAATCTACTTTTAATAAAGCTACAACATAATAATAAACTGTCCTTATTAAGGAGCTGAATTGTCTGTGTGCTGTCCTGCCAGTTCCTTTCCAGAAACTGTGGCATCTCTAAATAATTTTCCCAATTAGAACTAAAGAACAATTGATGAATGGTCTGAATGTGTCTCTCACTTACTGTGAGGAATCTCCCAGTTTCCACTGTCTATAATAGGAAATCAATGCACATTAGATATACTTGCCTCAGACTGTTAAATAAGTTGCTCCGGGTTCTTTTCATTGCACGTTTCACATGACAAATCCACTAGAGGGCGCTGCCTACATTTTTGTGAATCTGAAACATGTTAGTTGGGATACATTTTGTTGTACATTTCAGATACATGTCCGAAGCACTGTGACAACGTAGTTTTACTTGCTTTTATCTCTTTAATGAAACAGTGCTTCACTGGGCTCGAACCAGAGTACTCTGCATCACAAGTACAACAGCGTCCAAAGTAAGCTACTGTGTAAACTGACCACACCAAAAAAAGTTGTTCAAATAAAGAGATAGATACTGCAGGTGATTACAAATAATAGACATGTTTATTTGGTGTTGTGCAAAGAAATGCTAGGAAATAATTCTTTATTGGTCGATAATATTTCCCTGTAAATGTCATTAGTGTGAAAAGGAAAAAAAGTTGTTGGTATCATACTGCCCTATAGCGCTAATTTTATATAGAAACTGCAGTGAAACGTATGTTGAAGTACATTTTTGCAGTTTCACAAAATTTTATTTGTATTTCCATGTATTTCCAATGAGCCTGTGTTGCTTCAATGTAGGGGCTCTGACATCAGAGTTTGGTTTGTTTGGATAATGTGAATTATGTTTTGTGAACTCAGGTGCACCTAAAAAGAGTGGTCCAGTTTGCGGTTCAGGTGAAACCCCTTACGATTCAAGTTTCTGATGTCAAAAGCAATCATACTATATCACAGAAATAAGTCATATTCAACCTATTACCATTAGCATCTCTCTCAAAAATGAACAAAAAGTTCGTTTGATAATTTTGCCATTTAAAGCTTAACTCTTCAGTAGTTGCATTATGTCTAATGCAGTTATGGTATGGCAGCAAAGTTCCTTTATTATTATGCCAGAATAAGAGTATAGTTCCTAGTCATATCGGCCTAGAAAATGGCAACTTCTTTTTTCGTCAGTCTTAGGACTTGATATAACTAAAATCTGTAGCCATTTCTGAGCGAAATGCTAATGGATTATGCTAAGCTACGCTAAATGTGCTCCCGCCAAACTCAGCGATCAACTGAATGGATTCAAAAGAGGTAAAACTCAACTGTTTAACTCTAGTGGAGTTGTAAAATGTCTATTTTCAAAAAATTGTGGAACGTTATTTTTAAGCTTTGTCTATTAAAGCTGGAGATAATGTCATCTAGCAACATCTGCTTAACATGAATATTCAAGCACACTTAAGCTACTTTCCCTAAAATATAGTTGTAAACATTGCGCTGCTCATTTCAACATTAGAAATGGTAAAATTGGCAAATGTTGCCTCTCAGTCCAGATGGAACTGTGGTCTGTTAACTGGTGACTCTTGCAGTTGATCCTAGCAGTGTGATGAATATATCCTGTTCATGAGTAATTATTATAATATTATATTATATAGTATATATTATAATATATTATTATAAGGCTTGTAATAGATTTGATTTTAATTCCATTTCTCCTAGTGTTGTGTTTATATTGTTGTGTTTAGTAGTGCCTTTCCAGGAAATCTCAATTTAATCTCATCACTATGCTGCTGTTAAGATCCGTAAATCATATTACTGCAGGTGGCCATGGGTGAGCATGGGTGTTGTTAGCCTCAATCTATGAAAATTACAATCACGCACACCCACCGATAAACACATTATAAAGACCAGCATGCAGTAATGCATTCAATGGTAAATGAGATGGATTTATGTTGTCACACATACAATCCTCTCATGGCCCACTGACCCTGACACATGTGGTTATGACCCGATCGCATACTGATTATTGAAATTCCCGTTAAATATTTCCCTTTATCTGTAGGTATGAATTGAAATGTGTGATGATTGCAAGTGTGTGTGCATTTGTTTCAGTGTGCTGGCTTTCTTCTACTCAGTACTATTTAACTTACTGTCTATTTTTCCACTGTCTTTCAGACTAACATAGGTTCTATCCTGGCAGCTGTGAATCCCTATAAGCAGATCAAAGGGCTGTATGATCTCTCGGCAGTGGAGCTGTACAGTCAACATCATCTGGGCGAGCTGCCGCCACACATCTTTGCAATTGCCAATGAGTGTTACCGCTGCATATGGAAGAGACATGATAGCCAGTGTGTGCTGATCAGGTAATATAAGTCATACAAGCACGTTTTTGTTTTAAATGCAGACAAACTAGCACTAGCTTTTCAGTAAATGTGCTTTGTAAAGTATGGCTTTATCTTTTCTGAAACTAAGAATGAGCAATTCCAGCGTTATGGATGTGACATTTGCAGTAAAAACTCAAAATATAAATTCACATAGAAAGGATATGTTAACATTATAGTGAAACAACTGTTTATATTTTACAAAACAACTAAGCACAGAGTTACGGAATCAGAAAAATATCAATCTGTAAACATTTTTTAGATTTTAAATGAGGAAAATAAACATGGTCTGCGAGTTTACAGTATACAACATACTTTGTAGAAAATCTGTGAATTAAACCAAAAGAAGCAATGCTAATCAAAAGGAAAGGGTTGGCTCTCTATAGAACAAAAATTATTGATTTTATTTTATTTAATATTTTTGCATTATGAGGGAAAAGCTTCGTTATGAATGTGACACCTCTCCGTTATGCATGTGACAGATGTGAAATTGGCACTCGTGTAACTTTGGTAAATCAAATATAATTGTTTAAAAACATTGACAGGGACATTTTTGAGTATTTTTACAGTACCGTAAAATACAAGCCTACACAAACAACTTAGAAAGGGTTTCGCTATTTTGGTGAAAACTTTATTTTTGGTTGACATTTGCATGGAATTGCTCGAATCATAAAGTAGCTAAATAATAACCATAAGAATAGATACAGTATAACCTATAGATTTAAAGGTTTTATGTGATCTATTTTTTCCGCATAACAATGTTCCAAAAACACATTTCATGCATGTTTCACATGTTATTTTTAGCATGTGATGCTCATGTTATGGGCAGCAAGGTGGCGCAGTGAGTAGCACAATCGCCTCACAACAAGAAGGTCGCTGGTTCGAGCCCCAGCTGGGTCAGTTGGCGTTTCTGTGTGGAGTTTGCATGTTCTCCCTGTGTTTGCGTGGATTTCCTCCGGGTTCTCCGGTTTCCCCCACAAGTCCAAAGACATGCGCTATAGGTGAATTGGGTAAGCTAAAGTTGGCAGTTCATTCCGCTGTGGCGACCCCAGATTAATAAAGGGACTAAGCTGAAAAGAAAATGAATGAATGCTCATGTTATTTCTCTGTAAGTGTGCTAAAGTTTTAGTATAATATTAACTTATACACTGTAAAAAGCGATCAGTTGACTGTACTTAAAACTGTGAGTAAACCCCTTACTTTAAAAGTGATTCATTGATTTTATTTTTTAAAAAGTGAGTAAACTTGTTGCCTGAAAAACTTTGAGAAATAAACTATGTGCATAATTATAAAAATATAGTTAAGTCAACTTAACAGTCGCAAGTTACAATGAGTGGTGTAACACTTTAGTTTAGGTCACAATTCACAGTATTAACAAACCATTAACTAACACTACTAACTTAATGAACTACTAATTAGTTGTTTATTAATAGATAGTACGGTAGAAGTTGGGTTTAGGCTTTGGGTAGAATTAAAGATGCAGAATAAGACGATACTTTATAAATACTAATGAACAGTTAATATCTTAATAAAAGGCAGGTAATAAGCCAGTAGTGTGAATTGTGACCTAAACTAAAGTGATACCCAATAAGTTTACTCAATTTCGTTTTAGTAAAATCAACTTATCAAAGTAACTAATTGCTTTTTTTACAGTGTAATGATTTAATTTGCTAATTTAGTTTTTATTATTAATATAAAAATGTATAACAATCATTATAAATAACTTAAAGGTACTCGTCCAGAGAGCCATGAATTTTTATTGGTGTTTTTACTGACTACAAAAAATGTTGGAACAATAACAACAACAATGGAATCCAGTATAAATACATAAATCATTAATTCGCCTCGTGTTCTCTGTTGATATACTGCATCTATAACTTCTTACTAGAATAGTTTAGTGATGTTTTGAAGCTTATAAACACTGTCAGGTTTGAAATGTTTTTAGTCTCCCTTACTGACTGAGAACTAATGGCTATCCGTTGTTAGATATCATCATAGTTCACTAATCTCATTTGTGTTAAACCTGAAGGCTGAGTTTGCACGGTTGTGGCCTATAGACATGCCACAAACCGCTATCAGATTTCACAGCATTGCAAATACAATCAGGGCAGCACAAATGTCAGTGAAGGTCATACATGTGATTGTGTGCATGCGTGTGTTTAACAGTGGAGAAAGTGGCGCTGGGAAAACAGAAAGCACAAAACTACTGCTGCAGTTCTTGTCTGTCATGAGCCAAAACTCTGCCGGGACGCCCCCAACAGAGAAGAGCACGCGTGTGGAGCAGGCTATCGTACAGAGCAGGTAAAACACGGAGAGTTTACACCAAAAATGATACTTTACTCAACCTCAATTTGTTTAAAGCCTTTATGAGTTGCTTTTTTATGTTAAACACATTAGAAGATTGAGGAATGTTGGTGATTGTTAGCCATTGATATTGTAAAAATGTTATGGAAGTCAATACCCGTTTGTAACATTCTTCAAAATATCTTCATTGGTGTTTAACAGAAGAAACAAACTCAATTAAGTGTGTAAATGATGACTACCATCACTATCTCTTTAACACACATAGCCTAAGCACTTTTATACAATATGCACACGCAAATGCCCAACCTTTTACATTATTCATTCTCGTGCAGCCCCATCATGGAAGCCTTTGGAAATGCCAAAACCGTCTACAACAACAACTCCAGTCGCTTTGGGAAATTCATTCAGCTGCATTTCTCTCAAAGCGGGAACATTCAGGGAGGATGCATCGTCGACTGTATCCTTTCATATCTGTACATTTGATTTCAAGCATTGTTTTTGAATTATTTTAGAAGATAATTTATTATGTCGTATGTATATCGATTTGTGTTAGGACAACATGAAGGAATTATGTTAACTTATTAGTTTTTACAATTTTAAGTGGATTGAACATAAAAAGTTGTCCCCAAAAAACCTCAAGAATATTGTTGTTTCAGCTCATTTTAGTTTGAATAATCAGCAGACGTCATTTTTGGAGTGTATGCGCTTACATTTAAATGAATCATTTTATGCATTGCTTTAATTATGTACTGTAGATAAAAGTATTTACATTTACATTACATGTATCTAATTACATCTTGAATTAATTGTTGTAAATAACCTTAAAGTACATTTTAAATGCTTTATTTAGCTATTTTTAAAGTACAGTTAGCTGTAATGTGTGGCTAAATATTACAAGTTCATGTAGTTTATGTGTACTAAATTGCAACTATTATTTGTTGTGTGTAATTAAAAATGTACTTATTCATTTAAATGCACAAATAATAATAAATGTTTCAGTAGACGTTAATCAATAATTTAGTTACCATAAAACGTATCAATTGTATTGCTGAATGTTGTAAATACAACTCACTGTTATTAATTAAAGTATTCATTAATATGAGACCAAAATCTTAAATGAACCAAAGCATAAATATAATTTTAGCAAAAACAAATAGATTTGGCTAATACGTTTTTGACAGTGGGTGACACAGTGGCTCAGTGGTTAGCACTGTCGGCTCACAGCAAGAAGGTTGCTGGCTCGAGTCCCAGCTGGGTCACCTGGCATTTCTGTTAGGAGTTTGCATGTTCTCCCCGTGTTGGCGTGGGTTTCCTCTGGGTGCTCCGGTTTCCCCCACAGTCCAAAGACACGCAGTACAGGTGAATTGAATAAACTAAATTGGCCGTAGTTTATGTGTGTGTGTGCATGCATGGGTGTTTCCCTGTACTTGGTTGCAGCTGGAAGGGCATCTGCTGTGTAAAACATATGCTGGATAAGTTGGCGGTTCATTCCGCTGTGGCGACCCCTGATGAATAAAGAGACTAAGCAGAAGGAAAATTATTGAATGAATGAATTTTGGACAGTTGGCAAAATTATTAGCCCATAATAATCATAATTGTTTTAATAACAAATTTCTAATAACTATATTATTTTGTCTTTGCCATGATGACTTATTTTGCTTAAACTAGGTTTATTATGTAACTAAGTTAGGTTAATTAGGCAAAAATGGACCAAAGTGTTATGTTCGGTAACCTCTTGGGAAAAAAGCCTTAAGGGGGCTAATAATATATATATTACACATATATTACACTGTTACACATCACTTGGCAATATTTGAAAAAGAAATACAATTTCACAGAACATCGAATAATTTTGTCTTTAAGTGTATATTTTAAATAATGTAGTATATATATAATATTTTTTATGTAAAATGTCGTTTCTTTTCATAAATGTGTTATAATCCAGCAGGGATTATTCATCATAGTACACCTTACTTCAAGCTTCTGTTTCATGTGTCTGCTTTTCCCTTAATTTTTACCCCTTCAGATTTACTTGAAAAGGTAAACCTTGCTGTCTGCTGTCTGACTCACGTCTAACTACCAGAAACCAATATTCTGTGCTAAAGTGCTCACAGTATAAATCCAACTGTTGTTCTGATAATACAGCTTGGCACTGGATATACTGTAAAAGGCAGAATCACGCCACCATTTTGTAGAGAAAGAGTGTCTGTATGCCAAAGTGAGATTTTCACCCACTCAGCATCTGTGATCTGATCTCTTCTTCCAGAATCGAGTGGTAAGGCAGAATCCAGGAGAGAGGAACTACCACATATTTTATGCATTGCTGGCCGGGGCTAGTAAAAGCGAAAAGGGTGAATGAATGCACATAAATACAGTGCTGATTTACCAAATAAAAACACAAAGCCATTTTGATGGACTGGATGATAAGATATGTCTCTGTGGTTTTAGAAACATATTTTCTGGAAGACTCCCCAGAGTTATTTCATTACTTGAGTCAGTCAGGATGTGTGAAGGACCGCAGTCTCGATGACAAGCAGCTTTTTGACGATGTCATGGTAATCTCCAAAAAAACAACTGGAATAGATTATTGTTTATATGATAATAAACAACCTAATGAAAACACTGCTGCATGTTCTTTCATTCCCTGTCGCTCTTTTTTGCCTGCAGGAGGCTCTGAAGGTGATGGAGTTCACGGAGGAAGAAATCAGAGATATGTTTAAATTGCTCTCTGGAGTCCTGCAGCTTGGCAATGTGGAGTTCATGACAGCAGGGGGCGCACAGATCACCACCAAGCAGGGTGAGAAGTGGCATTCCTTGTGTAAAGGGATGGTTCACTCCAAAAATGAAAATTCTAACATTTACTCACCGTCAAGTGGTTTCAGACCTTTATGAGTCTTTCTTTTTCTGCTGAACCAAAAAGATGATATAATTAAGAACAAGCTGTTAGTCATTGACATCCATTGTAGGAAAAAAAAAGTTACCAATGTTACCAGTTACTGACATTTTTCAAAATACCTTCTTTTGTGTTCAACTAAATAAAGCAAACCAGGCTCACTGGAAATATGTGATATGCGAACTGCAAAATACATTGTTCCAGTGATGTTTCCTTGCAGCTTGTGTTGACATCCACTACGTAGAGGCCACTGTCTACATTTTAGTGAATCTCAAATACGTTACTGGGCTATATTTTCTCATATGTTTTTTCAAATGCAAACGATAAGTGAAAACTGCCTAGCGGCTGTGTGGTTTTACCACAATTTCACATTGCTTTTTTTACCTGGTTTCTGGAACAGTCCTTTGCTAGACTCAAACTTGATCCACTCTGCGTCCCAAGTACGACATTGTTTAAGATGAGCTACTGAGCAAACTGACCTCATTGGAGAAGTCGTCCATATGGATTTAAGAGGGTGAGGCTAATGCGTTCCATTATGGATCACGCGGTTCTATTATGGTTATTTATTCAGTGCTATGGGAAGAACCGTGCAAAAACAACCCTTTAATTGTGAGTAATATATCCATATAAATATCAGTAGTGCCAAAAAAACTGTTTAGAACAAACAGGTTTGGAACTCAAACAGGTTTGAAACAAGTGTAGGATGAGTAAAATCATTTTTATTTTGGGGTGAACTATCCCTTTATAGCTGTGGCACACCCAAAATAACCTCAAAAAGACCAGCAGCAATAAAAGCTGACTATTTTGACAGCTCACATTTGGTTTCTTCATTCCAGTCATCTAGGTCACCAGATTTTTTAAAATAAAAACAGTGACGTACAGCAGTATAAGCCGACTGTCATATTAAAGCTAATTTTCCATCGTTACAAGATGGGAAAGGATTAATATGTGCAGAGTGATTGAGTGACTGAAGATGTATATACTGTATTAATGGTATTTACAGCATAGTGTCTCTTCGTGTAATGTATCTTCGTGCACTGCTTTGCTAAGCTAAGCTCATTTGGCCAAAAAGTGTATGTCATCTGGCTAGTGTCAGGAGTGCAGAACACACTGCAACTGAACACTGGCCAGCAGCCGACTGTTGGCTTCATATGTCTGATAGATTAGATAGATTTAGCTTATACTGTACGTGTTAGTTAGTAATAATGATCTCTGTTTCCTATAGTTGTCACTAATGTGAGTGAACTCCTGGGCCTGGACTGTTTTCAGTTGTCTGAGGTTCTGACCCAGCGATCAATGATCCTCAGAGGAGAAGAGATCTGCTCTCCGCTCACAGTGGAACAGGTACAGTCACGTTACACATTTTCTAATTATGACAAATAATGATAAATAAAATTACTTGTATTTTTCAGCTCTTATCCCAACCCTGCAAGTATTTTTGTGTTTAAAAAGAAGTCTAATAGACATCAAACAGACATCTAAACATAGATGGCTAGGCAAAAAAAGGCTAAACTTGGGCTGTTAATGAAAATCCAATAGACATCTAAGAATAGCCCAAGACTGGACTGGTCATCAAATACAAAGGAATGAATGACTACACATGTGACTAATGATGACTAGTCTAGTTTTGGTCTATTCTATTAGATTTTGACCGATAGCCCAAATTTAGCCTTGTTTTAGCCAAGACATCTATGTTTAGACATCTACTAAACACAAAAGTGCTTGGTGGGTGGTCTCCACTCAAAAATGGTCATTTATTTTTATTGTTTATCATTATTAGGCAATCGATTCCCGGGATTCGGTTGCCATGGCGCTTTATTCTCAGTGCTTCTCGTGGATCATCATGCGGATTAATCAGAAAATAAAGGGCAAAGATAACTTCAAGTCTATAGGAATCCTGGACATCTTTGGCTTTGAGAACTTTGAGGTGCGACCACAGAGATCACCTGTTCATTCACACACATTATGTGTTTATTGAGCTCTAACACAAGTGTTTATGTGCTCTGAAGGTCAACCGCTTTGAACAGTTCAACATTAATTATGCCAATGAGAAACTTCAAGAATATTTCAACAAACACATCTTCTCTTTGGAGCAACTGGAGTACAACAGGTAAAGACATGTAATCTAAACATGTATACTGTATCTCCTTAGAGTTACCTATATATTTCATTATGCAAATTAAGCATTTGAAAGAATGAAAAATGAATTGTGTTGTGCAGGGAAGGAATTCATTGGGAAGCCATTGACTGGATGGACAATGCAGAATGTCTGGATCTGATTGAGAAGGTAAACCAAACGTGGTCAGCTGTTGGCATGAATTTAGATTAATTTAGTCATATTATTATACCTGTATTTAACTAAAGGTCAGCTTTATCATTACAGTCGTTTAGTTATGCCCTTATTAATGTTATATTGTTATGCAGAAATTGGGCATGTTAGCTTTGGTTAATGAGGAGAGCAGATTTCCCAAAGGCACTGACTTCACCTTGCTGGAGAAACTACACGGCAGACACTCTGTGAGTTATATTCTCATTATAGAAAGACACAATGAAATTAATCTACGAATGTAAATAACTGAACTCTTGAGGTTGTGTCTTCCCACAGACTAATCCCTACTATGTGAAACCCAGACTGGCAGACCATCAGTTTGGGATAAAACATTATGCTGGAGAGGTACATGAAGTGTCTCTCTCTGTCTCTTTGTGTGTCTGTTCGCATATTTACAGTTAGTGTTTGACATACAGTATATTGTTTATGATAATATGGTAATTGTTTTAACAATGTGCGAGCCAACTGAATATTAAGTATTTCACTTACTTTGCAAAAAAACTAATAAAAACTTGTTGAGAGTCTAAAGGCATTCACTGCCTTTACAATACAGTTGGAGTGACCGTTAGAATACAGTTCCCTGTAAAACAAATTGCTGTACAATTTACAGTATTACTGGCAATTTTGGTTGCCAGTAATACTGTAAAATTGACAAGTGCACTGTAAATGAACATTTATAACTGTGCTGTAGTTTTGTAATTGTTAATTTACAGTTCACTTGTACATTTTACAGTATTACTTGGAACCAGAATTGCCTGTAATACTGTAAATTCTACAGCAAGTTTATTAGTGTAATGTAATTTATGAATGCAAACAATAAATTGGAATGCTTTTTTAAATTATTCATAAGATAAGAATGTTTAGTACTATCACACAAAAGTTAATATTGAGTGTGTTACATTCATCACAGGCTCATTGGAAATATGTGCTTCAGCCCACAAAAACCTATTTAAACCAGTGTGCGGTGAGGTTTGTGGCTGGTGAGGCATGACTCTTTCAGGGTCAGATTTACAAATATATGCACGCAATATATTTGCCAACTACCGATTGTGTTTCATATATCATATCAGCATTCTTTCTATACACATAGCAGGTACATATTGGGCCAAGGAATAATGTAAAATGTATAGGGATTCAATATGCCTCCCAAAAAACACCAAGGTGGACACTACAGACAGCTGTAACAAGCGACACAGCACCATGGCGGATACGCGTTCTCCCTTTCTCTCGCTCTTTCTCACGCACTCACTCACACACACTCACACACACACACTAAGGACTAAGACACAATATTTTCTGTTTTTTGTTTGTTTGTTTGTTTTTTGGTTCACCAATGCAAGTAGATCCAATCTATCAACTATCACATATTTTTCTCCTATTTATAGGTCTTGTATGACGTAAGGGGGATTTTAGAGAAAAACAGAGACACATTTAGAGATGATATACTGAACATGCTGAAGGATAGCAGGTAGGACATAAATGGACAACACACACATTCTTGTGTATGCAGTTTATCTCACACATCATTTAACCTGTGTGTTATTCTGAATGTGTGCAGGTTGGATTTCATCTATGACTTGTTTGAGCAAGTGAGCAGCAGAAATAACGAGGAGACCTTGAAGATGGGCACGGCCAGAAAAAAGCCCACCGTCAGCTCTCAGTTCAGAGTGAGAAATAACTCCCATTACAAGACATTTATCTTAATTGTACACCTACAATTGAATGCTCCATTTCAAACAATCAGTCATTCACTGTCCATTCTGTTTTGTCAGTGATTTGATTTTTCTGCTTCTCAGGACTCTCTTCATTCCCTAATGGCCACTCTCAGTGTGTCCAATCCCTTCTTTGTGCGTTGCATCAAACCAAACATGGACAAAGTGAGAGCACTTAATAACAACCGCATGCTATTCTACACAAATCATACAGTACATTTTTATACCCTTGGTATATTCTCTTCAATAGACACCAAACAAGTTTGACCCAGAAGTGGTTCTTAATCAGCTGCGGTACTCTGGCATGCTGGAGACAGTGAAGATTCGCAGAGCCGGATTCCCTGTCAGACGCACATTTAAAGACTTCTTCACCAGGTGAGGGTTTTAAAACATGGACTGTTAACATGATATTGCATTTTTACTGTCGCACATGACTAAAATGAATATATTTTGTATCGTCATCATTTAAAATGCAGTAAACGGTTCCACATTTCTTTGTTTTTTCCATGGATCTTGTTATAAAAACTGCTGTGTTATTACATTTTTGAACCAAATCTCAAGTCTCAAGCATAGTTCAATAAATTTACAGCTCTTATAAATTAAAAAGAAAATAGTAAAATCATTGATAAATTCCTCAGGTCTAATTTTACAAGTGACTATTTTAGTAAATCGCAATATTGTTTTTCAACCATATATTTCTTAAAACTTGAAACTTGATACATTTTGTACCTGAAAACCATGTCCTGTGGTGTGACACAGTATGCTAATTTTAAATCGGCCAATTTCACAGAAGACTTAAATTAGTTGAAGGACCCCATTCAAGATCATGTGACTGAATTTTTCACATATTTAACTTTTTTTAACTACTATAAAGTTAAGTTTTATTGTCCTTTGGCGTGACACCCCTATTTATTGAAAATGTGCAAGAAGTCTGACAAGAAAAAATTATTATTCATAATTTCAACTAAAATAAATAGCACTATATGAAGATAAGTGTCCAACACTGAAGATAAATCACTCTCACACAATTTTTTTTCTCTTTTCTTTTTTTACTATTTTTATTATTGTATAGTTGTTTTTCCTATTTTTTGCTATGTCACACCATAGGACATATATATGGTACATTTCAGTAAAAAAACAAAACTGAAAAAACTGATAAGGTTAGTGACTCCTTATAACTCCTCAAACATCACACTACATAAATATATCAAAATCTTTCTTAAAAAATGGTATTTCACCAAAACAGCTTTTTTTACTCCTTATTTGTCAACTATCCACATACAGCTAGCTGCGTGAGGTTTTCATTGGCTGAGGTTTCTGAGACTTTGATTTTGTGGTTGTGTGCATCAGGTATAAGATCATTCTAAAGGAGAAGGAAAAAGCAGCTGTGGCTTCCAATGGAGATGACAAAAAGAAGAGCACAGATTTGCTGACAATCCACGACAAGACCAAGAAAGAGTGGCAGTTTGGGAAAACCAAGGTGAATGCATGTTTCTTTATATCTGTTCTTAATCAGTGGCTACTTTTCAATCTTTACGGTAAAAGTAAGCAAGTGCCCTTGCATTGTTTTGATGGCACTAAGCTGTGATAACCTTTGAACCCTTAGGTTTTCCTAAAGGAACCCCTGGAACAGAAACTGGAGAAGCAGAGAGATGAAGTGCGAAGCAAAGCTGGACTGATTATACGAGCATACCTTCTAAGATATATTGCAATGTGTGTGCATTTCCTGTTTTTTGCACATAATCATGTAGATTACATTCAATATATTTCCAGAACATTTTTAATAAATGCATTTCTTTGAATTTGGATTTTAATGTGGGTCGGCACGGTGGCTCAGTGGCTAGCATTGTCGCCTTACAGCAAGAAGGTAGCTGGTTCGAGTCCCGGCTGGGCCAGTTGGCATTTCTGTGTTTGCATGTTCTCCCCATGTTCACATGGGTTTCTTCCGGGTGCTCCGGTTTCACCCACAGTCAAAAGACATGCGCTATAAGTGAACTGGGTAAACAAAGTTGACCTTAGTGTATGAGTGCGTGTGTGAATGTGAGAGTGTATGGGTGTTTCCCAGTACTGGGTTGCAGCTGGAAGGGCATCCGCTGCGTAAAACATGTGCCGGAATAGTTGGCGGTTCATTCAGCTGTGGCGACCCCTGATAAATAAGGGACTAAGCCGAAGGAAAATTTATAATAATCACATTTGATATTCCAATAGTAAAAAAATATATATCTAAATGGATGTTTTTGCAATATTTTAAAATATAGGTTGCATAAATGGCATAGATTTTTATTAAATCTGAACTTGAATGTCACAAAGTATGTGGTTTACATATATTGCCATACATCCAATTTCTATAAAAGTCTTAAAACGTCTTAAATTGCACTGGGCAGTGTTGCAAATAATAAAATGTCTAGTTGTAAACAAGCAGATTAATACCAAGGAAATTATGAAAGCATAACTTATGATTACAGACCCTTTTGATTATATGTGTAAATGCCTAATTTGCCTACTGGTTCTCATCTTGACATGACACTCATTACAGAAAGGACTTTAAGAAGGCTCTGAAGAGCATTGTGACCATCCAGAAGAACTACCGCACTCATCTCTATCGTTGGAGGTTTCAGCGGAAACGCACTGCTGCTCTGGTCATTCAGAAACACAGGAGAGGGCAAGTGGCAAGAGGAGTCTGCCGTAAACTACGAGACGAGAAGAAGAGAGAGGAGGAGGAAGGGAAAAAGAGAGAAGAGCAAGAGAAGAAAACAGAGGGAGATCGTGAAAAGAAAAAGGAAGAGGAAAATGAGGAAGAGGATGCTGAGGTAAGTGACTTTAATGTGTTTTTTAAAGGCTCTGAGGCCATGCATGCCAGCTGTGTATGTATGTTAATGCACAAATCGCCTTGAAGTCCCCATTACTGTATGTGTTTAGTGTTCTGTTTTGTGAAGTGTTATTTTTTCACAGTAAATTTAACAAGTGATCATCATTTTTTAAGTTAGTCTCAACTTTCTTAGAACTGTGAAACTAAATATGCAATAGTTGAGGTCAGAATTATTAGCCCTCCTGTGATTTGTTTGTTTTCGTTTTTAATTATTTTCCATATGATGTTTAACAGAACAATGATTTTTCACAGTATTTCCTATAATATTTTTTCTTCTGGAGAAAGTATTATTTGTTTTATTTCAACTAGAAAAAAATGTCTTTCTTTTTTAAAGCATTTTAAGGTCAATGTTATTAGCCCCCTTAAGCAATATTTTGTTTGTCTACAGACAATCTGTAGATTGTCTACAGAACAAACCATTAATATATAGTGACTTGCCTAATTTGCCTAATTAACCTATTTAAGCCTTTAAATTGCACTTTAAGCTGAATACTAGTATCTTGAAAAAAATCTAGTAAAATATTATGTACTGTCATCATGGCAAAGATAAAGTAAAAAAGTTATTAGAAATTAGTTCTAAAAAATATTATGTTTTGAAATGTGTTGAAAAAATCTTTCATTTAAACAAAAATTAACAAAAAAATAAATAAATTTCAAACCCTTAGACGTTGAGTCTAAAATCCTGTCAGAGTTGCAGACAGTTGGTTTCAAGGTGTTTTTACGGTTGTTTTTCTCTAACCAGTGTTTCTATTTCTTCCCTCAAACTTGACATCTTTTAGTCACCACACACTGTTGAGGAGGAGACCCGCCAGATGGAGGAAATCTTGCGTTTGGAGCGAGAGATTGAGATTCTGCAGAAGAAAAGAGAAGACAGTGTGTCCACGCTTTGTGAGAGCTCCAAACAGGAACTCCGCTTGCGCCGCGATGCTGAGGTCCTGCGGCAGAAAAAAGCAGCTTCTCGTGTGGCCACTGAATTTCTTGAACTCCTCGATACTGGAGGCCCAGAAGTCATCCCTGGTGATCCTAAACAAGCTGCCTCCAGACCGGCAACAACCACTGAGGAAGAGGTAGACGAAGGCTTTCACGCAGAGGAAGAGTGCATACCACTTCCAGAGTTCCCTCCACCAGCAGAAGGTCCAGTGGATCAGGAGATCTTAGCCACTTTACCACCTCCTCCTGCGGCATTCGCTGAGGGCACGGTGGCTCCATCAGCACCCAATGTTCCACCTGGAGCTCCTCCACCTCCTCCTCCTCCTCCACCTCCTCCTCTTCCTGGCGAAACCAAAAAGGAAGAGGGCAAACCTGAGGAGACTAAAACAGATATAGAGGTGGATGGGAAAAAGGAGGGCGAGGATGTGGACCGCACCAGCAGATTGACGGCAGCAGAGTCTCTGCCAGACACAGAGGAACCCATCTACAGTGTACCAGGGGATGGAGAGTCGGACTACGACCAAGATGATCTGGAGGACGGGCAGAGCAGCATTGCAGCGACGGACGCAGAACACGCACGCAAGTCCACCTGCACCAACGCAAGCCAGGAATCCTACAACCGCAGCTCAGATTCAGTACGTTACACAGAGAATATGGGTCAGACAACAATTATTCTCAAAGTTTAGGGTGGACGCAATATGTGAATTTTCAAACTTGGAAGATGGTTTGCTTTTTTGGCTTAAATGCTGCTTGCAAAATCGCATACTAGCTGAGCAGGTACTGTAATTTAACTTGAGTTTACTTCAAGACCGTTAGATAAGTATGTTCTATAGCAGGGGTGCCCAACCCTGTTCCTGGAGATCTTCCTTCCTGCAGAGTTCAGCTGCAACCTTGATCAAACACACCTGTCTGTAATTACCAAGAGCTCCTTCAGATCCGAATTAGTTGGTTTAGTTGTGTTTGATCAGGGTTGGAGCTGAATTCTGTAGGAAGGTAGATCTCCAGGAACAGGATGGGGCACCCCTGTTCTATAGAGTATCACTGTGTCTGAAATCGCATACTTCCATACTATATAGTTTGTTACAAACAGTGTGCAAGCCAAATAGTATGTCAGAATTCATAGAATTTGAAAAACAGTATGTGAGATGTACCCGGAGAAGTACCTACTACTTCCGGTGGGATTCTGAAGTCCTGATCCGGTGGACGCTATGCTATCCCATGATGCCACGCGAGAGAATTCATGAATGAGAGTGAAGCGACGCAGCTGACTCAGGTAGGTCAAGTGATCATGACAAATGGCGGATGTAGTACCCTCAAGTTCCATTCATACTACTCACATTCATACTATATAGAACATACTTTACTAACTGTCATGTAGTAAATTCACATTCAAATGTAGTACCTACTGAGTAGTAGGTGATTTTGGATGCAGCCTATGAATGTGAGCAGTTTGAATGGATTTCAAATGTACATCTATCATTTGACATTACCACATGACCTATCTGTGTCTACTCCAGGAGTCATTAAAATTGTTCTGGAGTCCTGCAGAGTTTAGAGTTAACCCTAATTAAACACACCTGAACTAGCTAATCAAGTTCTTACTAGGTATGCTTGGAACTTCCAAGTAGGTGTGTTGAGGCAAGTTGGAGCTAAACTCTGCAGGGACACTGACCTCCTAGGACTGAGATTTGTGACCCTTGGTCTACTGCATCACTTCACTCCATTCAAACACTCATTCAAACATACTACTAGGCTTGCATACTGTTTTTCACATACTAAATAGTAGGGAAGTATGCGATTCCGGTCACAGCTAATCTGTTACAGTGACTACGTTTACATGGACATCATTAATCTAATTATTTGCATTAATCTGATTAAGACAATAATTTAATTAAGGTGCAGGGGTCTGTGGTCCTTCACTGACTCGGTAGGTGCAGTGTCAAACAGCCGTGTGTGTATGAAATATCCTGTCGCAAAACGCGGTGAAAAGTCCTACATGATGGTAATAGTAATACTCCACATGTCTTAATTCGATTTCTGTTTAGTTCGATTATGACCTTAATTGGATTCAATTAATCAAAAATCGCTGTTTACATGGTAGACTCTTAATCAGAGTATTGTCTTAATTGTATTAAAATCGGATTATTGGTGTCCATGTAAACGTTCGGTGGCTGCTGTTAAAATATAACTGTATACTCTAAATGATAGGTCTCAAACTAAATTCCTGGAGGGCCGCATCTCTGCACAGTTTTGCTCCAACCCTAATCAAACACAGCTGATCCAACTAATCAAGGTGTTCTAGACTACTCTTGAACAGCTTGATTAGTTGGATCAGCTGCGTTTGAATAGGGTTGGAGCAAAACTGTGCAGAGCTGCGGCCCTCCAGGAATTGAGTTTGAGTTTGAGACCCATGCAATTGCTATTTGAAATATGTTATTTTGACAACAGTTTTGAATTTCCCCTTTCCAATAGATAGAGTTGGCTCAGAAGTGTTCCCAATATAACTGCTAAGTTAATCTTAATTATGTTTTTCAGGAGCAAAATACGTTTTATGTACAGCTATAATTTATAGCATTGTTTTTATTTCTGAGCATTCACTCTGTCCTTGTCTATATCAGTATGCTGAGAGCGATGATGAGCATGATGGGTATGTGGACACAGATGAAGAGGTGTCCATGGGAAAAGTCAACATCTTGAACGGGAACGGACCTCCATACTTCCACAGTTACCTTTACATGAAGGGTAAGATGTCATACAATAATAATTCACCCAAAAATGAAAAAATCTGTCATCATTTACTCATCCTCCATTGGTTCCAAACCTGTTTGAGTTTCTTTCATCTGTTGAACACAAAAGAAGATATTCTGAAGAATGGTGGGAAAAAATGACATTAATTTCCATACAGATTTTTGTCCCAACTATGGATGTCAATGACTGCTTTTTCCAACATTCTTCATATCTATTTTATTTGTGTTCAACAGAAAAAATGAATTTTGAGAACTACTTGAGTGTTATTAAATTTTGAGGAAATAAAAAATTTTGGGTGAAGAATCCCCTTCACATGGTCATATGTAGAATTCAGAAACCCTTGTTATTAGTGACACCAGTGGCCATTAAGTGAACTGCAGCCAGCAAATTATTTCTCGCGCCTTGATGATATAATGCCCTAATGTTCTCACAAGAATGTTTTTTTGCTTGGAAGTAAACAGTTTGAAATACCCGTCCAATATTCATTCATTCATTTTTTTCGGCTTAGTCCCTTTATTTATCAGTGCTCCACAGCGGAATAAACCGCCAACTTATCCAGCATATGTTTTAACCCACGCGAACACGGTGAGAACATGCAAACTCCACACAGAAATGCACACTGGCCCAGCCAGGACTCGAACCAGCGACCTTCTTGCTGTGAGGCGAGAGTGCTAACCACTGAGCCATCATGTCGCCCCATCCGTGCAATAATATACTGATAATAAACATCTGGACATTAAGATGAAAATTTAAATATGAAAATTTATCTATTTTAAATATAAATAGAAAGCAGCAGTTGAGAAAACATCTGATCATATTAATATGGAGTTTTAAACTTTTAGAGACCAAACCTAAATTTAACCTGTGTTTGATTAGTTCTGTAAGAAATATTGCTTTTGTGACACAGGATGGCTCCACAAGGAGATGAAGGCGGGAGCCAAAAGTTCTGCTCTTAAACTGAAAAAGCGTTGGTTTGTCTTGACTCATAATTATCTGGACTACTACAAGTCTTCTGAACGTACTGCATCCAACATGTGGACTCTGGTTCTGAACAGCCTGTGCTCTGTGGTCCAATAGTAATATGGATATTTGCCCCATTCTGGAATTCTCTGAAACCTGATGACAGAGATAATAAATTCACACTGTGGGCCTGTATTTGAGACTAGAGGTTATATGTGGCTATGCGAGACTATAGTTTGAATAATTCTGTTTTCTCTGTATCTGTTTTCAAATTGAGAATATATGTTTTAGCATTATCTGGTACATTATATAAGCATTCATTTCATGTGTCATAGGATATAAAAGTGGCACTTAGGAGCATGCAAATGTCCCATCACTTTTTTTTTATTTTCCCAGCAAAAATAGGCCTTTATCAGTCTATAGACTTTCATTGAAATCCTAGGAAGTCAGGAAGGTCAAAGCTTTTATAAGCTGTTCATACATTGCCATTAAAAACGGCAATTAATATTATTACATACAGCATATACCCCTTAAAGATATTTTATTCCAAAAATACAAATAAACAATCTGTACAATGGGTGGCACGGTGGTTCAGCATTGTCACCTCACAGCAAGAAGGTCGCTGGTTCCAGTCCCGGCTGGGCCAGTTGGCCTTTTTGTGTGGAGTTTGCATGTTCTCCCTTAGTCCAAAGACATGCGCTATAGGTGAATTGGATTAACTAAATTGGCCGTAGTGGTTTTGTTCGTGTGTGAATGTGAGAGTGTATGGGTGTTTCCAAGTACTGGGTTGCGGCTGGAAAGGCATCCTCTGTGTAAAACATATGTTGAAATAGTTGGCGGTTCATTCTGTTGTGGCGACCTCTGATAAATAAGGGACTAGGCTGAAGGAAATGAATGATAAAATCTGTATAATGTTGTTCTTGGCTGTATAAAAGTATAAATCTTTGGGGTTTTTTTCTATCTCACCCACAGCTGGGTTGATGATCCCATGGCGGAGGCGTTGGTGTGTCCTTAAAGACGAAACCTTCATGTGGTTTCGCTCTAAACAGGAGTCGTTGAAGTCAGGCTGGCTGTATAAGAAGGGTGGCGGTCTGTCCACTCTCTCCCGCAGAAACTGGAAGATGCGCTGGTTCGTTCTGCGCGACTCTAAGCTCATGTATTTCGAGAATGACAGCGAGGAGAAGCTGAAAGGAACAATAGACATTCGTGCAGCCAAGTACGTTTCAGAGAAAAGATTTTGAGAGAAAAGAGTTTTAAAGTTACATTAGTCATCTGTATATACCTGGTCACTTCATATGTAACCGATTAGCTATCTGATTTGTGAAAACTGTTCCATTTACATTTGGCCCCATAAACGTGTATTCGCTAAGTGGATATGATTCGTTTAAATCCAGCACTATGTTCTACTTTAATAGGGTAAAAGTATAAGGACTAAAGCATCAGATACACCTCAATGTATTTAATTATCACTATTATTTACAAACACTATATATAAGCTATATATAAGCTATATATCTTAATCACAGGGTCCAACGCTTCTTGAAAGTACTTGAATTTCAGACATATGGATTCAAGGCCTGCTTAAAAACAAACACAGGTCTTTGAATGTGCTTGAATTAAACTTAAAATAAAAGTTGTTTATGGTTTTATTTCAACAGTTGTACACAATTGTCAAAAACAGAACAAAAAAAACTGAGAAATTCTTAAATTAAAAATCTTAAATGTAAATCTTGTACAAAAACACTCACAAAAAATGCACATTTTATCAATATTTCAGAAGCTGCATTTGAATATTACCAGTATTGAATTCAACAAATTTGATTAAAGTTCTTTTTTTCTTCATTTTTTTTACGTAAATATTAAGTGTAAGTGAAGTATTAAGTATAGTAAGGACTTTCATGGTACATATGCTGGGGTATGAATTACAGAGGAGCTTGATTTGAAATTAAAGGTGCTTTAAAATGTATTTTTCTGTTATTTTTCCTCACCATTCACAGAGATAGACTACTGCAGGTGTGTGTTGCATCTCTGCTGTTAATGCTGTTAATTTAACATTGTAATTGTATCATTTAACGGTTAATGAACAGTCAGGAATATAATGAAAATGGTTTGATTTATATTTGTCTCGAATGTGTTTTCGAAAGGCATTCAAACCTGCTGTTTTTACCATCAGATGGCTATCTTATCAGAAAAATCACGTGAAGTGACTAGCTGTAAACAGCCCCTATGACATAAAAAGACACTTTTTCTAATTGTTGTGTGCAACTGATTTAATGCTATTTAAATTTTTTATACAAAAAACATTTCTCCTCTGTTTTAGGGAGATAGTGGATAACCATGAGAAGGAAAATGCTCTGAATATTGTGACAGATGAGAGAACGTACCAGGTGTTTGCTGAGTCTCCAGAGGATGCCAGGTATACCTTTGTGTGATTTTTTTTGTATTTTGTAACTGGACCAAATATCTCTCCCTTACTCTTCAATCTTTTTTCTGCTCTCTTTTTTTTTTCTTAGCGGCTGGTTTACCATGTTAAGTCGGGTCCACAATGCCTCCCCAGAGCAGCTGCTGGAGATGTCCCATGAGCAGGCCAACCCAAAGAACGCTGTGGTCAGTGTTCTAACATCTCATGCTCTCTTACTGTTAAAACACCTGTTGACCGCTGGTTCTGCTCTCCTTTCTCAGGGCACACTGGATGTTGGATTGATCGATTCGGTTTGTGCTTCAGACAATCCTGACCGGTGAGTGTGAGCTTTGTTATAGAATGCTAGAAGATGCAAAATGCAGAAAATTATTACATGAAAGATTACAGGTGAAATAGAATTGTATTTTACTATTATTATTATTATTATTATTATTATTATTATTATTATTATTATATCTATATCTACAGTACAGTCAACATTTTAAGTGGATCAAAAATGTTTTTCAAAAAAATGGGTGTTGGTCTATAGTTTTTCCACAACTTTAATGAAAGGGTTTGATTCACTTCAAATATTGCTGACTGTATAAGCTAGTGTGCTTCAAAACAATGACAAGATTCACTTGGAAGATGTATGCGATTCTTTATTTAAGATGTAGTCTCTCAGTTCTGCTAATATGGCTCAACCATTTTGATGACATCATCACCCTGTCCTTCTCAGCTGCTCATCAGATTTTTTGTCTATTCAAATGATCTTTAGAATTTGCCCCATACACTATAAAAAGACGCTAGAGTCGGTAGATGTCACCTGAATCAATTACTTTAGTGATTCACACAATTACTATTTACTGTGTCACATAGGAAGGGAATCCGTTGCGTACAACATATGCTGGTATAGTTGGCGGTTCATTCCTCTGTGATGACCCCTGACAAAATAAGGGACTAAGTCGAAGGAAAATGAATGAATGAATGAATGTCACATATGTGCACTATAGAGGGGATAAAGAATTCTGACAGTGTAAATATGCGTTTCAATGGGGTGAATGGAGTCTGGTGTTGCATTAGTGTCACGTGATCGACTGCAGCACATTCTATGCTTTTATTTGGATTAATAAGAATAAGCAAAACATTCAGAATCCAAACACTCCGGGAAGCGAGTTAACAAAATGACAGGTGTAAAAGGTTCACATATATTCTTACATGTGTTTAAGTTTACAGCATTTAACATTTTAAGACTCAAGGATAGACAAAACATCTCCGTCTCCATTCTTTCATGCTCCCTATGATGGCAGAAACTGAACGGAATTTTGCGCACACACACACACACACACACACACACACACACACACACACACACACACACACACACACACACAGCTGATGACTTGAAAATACGTATATCCACGTTATTTTTCAAAGAGGTTTAAGCTGTTTTCTGTAAATTTGCAAGACTTCCTGTACCATGTTATGTATTTATATCTCCCGAAAAATTACTTGGGCGGCACGATGGGTCAGTGGTTAGCACAGTTGCCTCACAGCAAGAAGATCACTGGTTCGACTCCCAGCTGGGCCAGTTGGCATTTCAGTGTGGAGTTTGCATGTTCTCCCCGTGTTTGCGTGGGTTTCCTCTGGGTGCTCCGGTTTCCCCCACAGTCCAAAACCTGCGCTATAGGTGAATTGGATAAAACAAAACTGACCATAATGTGTGGGTGTTTCCCAGTACTGGGTTGCAGCTGGAAGGGCATCTACTGCTTAAAACATATGCTGAAGTAGTTGGCGGTTCATTCCGCTGTGGTAACCCATGATAAATAAGGGACTAAACTGGAGGAAAATTAATGAAGCGCTTTTGTGAACCAGATTTAATTCAGTTGGACATGATTCAAATAGCGCAGGAGATAAAGGCTCATGCAACTTTACAATGCTGGTGGTTTGAAGTAAGAATCTAAAATAAAGTTGGGCAATGTGTGCACAGAAAGAGTTGCAGTCGCACCCGCAAACCATTTTTGGCTGTCTGAAAGTGCTGGTCTGCATAGTGCACGATTCATGTGAATTTTGGGGAAGATCATATTGCACCAAATTACGGTTTTTAATTTTTTTTTAAACCATTTTAAGGTCAATATCATTAACCCCCTTAAGCAATATTTTTATGATTGTCTACAGAACAAACCATCGTTATACAATGATTTGCCTAGTTACCTCAATTAAGCCTTTAAATCGCACTTTAAGCTGAATACTAGTATTTTGAAAAATATCTAGTAAAACATTATGTACTGTCATCATGGCAAGGATAAAAGAAATCAGTTATTAGAAATGAGTTATTAAAACTGTTATGTTTAGAAATGTGTTGAAAAAAATATTTTTTCCATTAAACACGGAATTGAGCCGCTGTTAATCACGTATGAGTTGGCCAACAGTGTATTTATGCGTTTAATCACTTGATTTTGCCACAGCTAAATCACCCTGCCACCCAAGACCTGGTTATTACCTGGATAGGAGAAAACATGGGAAAACTAGGTTGCTGTTGGAAGGTGGATGCTGCACACTGGTGGTGGTGAGGAGAGACCCCCCCTCCCCCAATATGATTGTAAAGCACTTTGGGTGTACGACCCTACAAAATAAATGTGCTATATAAAAATGCGCATCACATTTGATTTTCTGACACGCATAACTGACATGCCGCAAGTAGAGAGAAAGTTTTTCTTATTTCTGCTTTACTGACGAAGCTACATTTTGAAGTCCAAAGTTTATATTTGAGGAGGTTGGGAGGTCAATTTAACTCGGGTGTGAGCCAGACAATCCAGGCTATTTAAAAAAGTTAATGTATAGATTTATACATTATATAAAATCTATATTATATAAGTCATATATGTATATACAGTATGCAACCTATGTTTTTTAAAATTGAGAAAATGGGCATTTATATACAGTTGAAGTCAAAATTATATTATATTAATATTTCCCAAATTATGTTTAACAGAGCAAGGAATGTTTCACAGTATTTTCTATAATAATAATTTTTTAATTATTTGTTTTATTTTAGCTAGAATAAAGCAGTTTTTTTAAGGTCAATATTATTAGCCATATTATTAGCAATATTTGTCTACAGTACAATATGTCTACAGAACAAACTATTGTTGTACAATGACTTGCCTAATTACCCTAACCTCTCTAATTAACCTAGTTAAGCCTTTAAATTGCACTTTAAGCTAAATATTAGTATCTCGAAAAATATCTAGTAAAATATTATGTACTGTCATCATAGCAAATCAGAAGAAAAGAAATCAGTTATTAAAAATTTGTTATTAAAACTATCATGTTTAGAAATGTGTTGGAAAAAAAATCTTCTTTTTCTTTAAACAGAAATTGGGGGAACGGGGGAAGGGGATATACAGGGGGGCTAATAATTCTGACTTCAACTGTATGAATTTTACATGACAGCTGTGCCAAGTGACATCTCCAGGTACTCTTTTGAGATCCAGGCCGAAAAAGTTAAGTGCACCCATTAATATTACCTTTTTTAGGGGATGCTAACACCATGTTTTCCTCCAATCAGGCCCAACTCCTTTGTGATCATCACAGCCAATCGTGTGATCCACTGTAACTCAGACCTGCCGGAGGAGATGCATCACTGGATCAGCCTGCTGCAAAAGCCCAAAGGAGACTCTAAGAGCGATGGACAGGAGTTTCTGGTCAGAGGTGTGAGATTCATCTTCAACAGAGTTTTAAACTTTTAGAGACCAAACCTAAATTTAACCTGTGTTTGATTAGTTCTGTAAGATATGAGCATTTAGATTCAACTCGATATGATTGTGTGTATATTTTAGACGCTGTAAATATTGCTTTTGTGACACAGGATGGCTCCACAAGGAGATGAAGGCGGGAGCCAAAAGTTCTGCTCTTAAACTGAAAAAGCGTTGGTTTGTCTTGACTCATAATTCTCTGGACTACTACAAGTCTTCTGAACGTAATGCATCCAAGATGGGGACTCTGGTTCTGAACAGCCTGTGCTCTGTGGTTCAACCTGAGGAGAAGAAGTTTAAAGAGACTGGTATGACTGCTTATTAAGCCTGTTACAAGATGTATGGTATATAGTATACAGTACTGTATGTATACATTACTTATACAATATATTAAACAGTATACTATATATATCATTGAATATAGACAATATATTTTGGTGCATTTAAACATTGCATCCACAAATATATTATTGTAAAGCATCATATAGAAGCATTCATTTAAAAGGGGAACTGTAAGCGGTGTCACACTCGATGTAGGACATTACAAGACGGAAACACGGGATTAACAAAAGGACGGATTTATTTTACAAACACTTACTGATGACAGACACTGGAACCAGGCAGACAGGACATCAACGTATAACAATACAATACCAGACAACGAAGGACTCAGACGAAAGGGTATAAATAGACAGGAGGATGATTAAACTAACGACACACAAGGGATGAACACAGGTGGGATGAATTGACACTGACGATGGCGGGAAAGACAGGACAAAGGAATCACATGACAAAACAATAGCACATGACATGGACGAACACTGACAAGGTTAAGTATAGGATATAACGGTTTTAAACATGCAATGGAAGATGGTGACAGATAACAGGTTAAATAACTGTAATAAATATTAATGTTATACATTCTCTTTCTTTTATAGGCTGGCTTTTTTGAAAGAAAGGCCAAGCAGCAGATGAAGGATTTAGCAGAAGATGCTGATGAAGTGGATTAATACAAACGACACACAGTTCATTCATTGCCAACAGTTGATAATGTAGTATAATTTTGAATATAATGAATAAATATGATCATACATAAATACATAAATATGATCATACAGAATTGATGGAATCATCTATTTCTGTTGGGTCAGACATTAGAAAATGTCATTTTTATGTCATTTGTAATTTATTTTTTGCAGTGTATTCATTTTATATACAATTAAATTAAGTCATTTAGCAAATCCACCTCTTCTTCACCACAGTTCTGTCATTACAATATATTTGCACACACAGTCTACAGAGTACAATATGACATCAGCATAAATCTGGTTTATCTCTGACTCTAAATATGGTTTAATAAGGGGGTACAATTACCAACGTTTCAATATTAAGCCTGTGAATGAAACACTCCCCTCATATTGTTTTGTAAAAAAGCTTTTTTTTTGTGTGAATAAATTTGTCAATATTGGCAAAAATCTAATCAATTTGCACCATTTATCACACTCATAATGATTTTCTAAAAGAAATGTGTGTTTTTTTTGGTCTCACAGAAATTGCCAACTATTGGATTCTGTCTTTTTGTCAGCTTTATTTCTTATAATTATTAACGTACAATGAATATGAAGTTATAATAATGATAATAATAATAATAATGGTGACGCGGTGGCGCAGTGGGTAGCACAATCCCCTCACAGCAAGAAGGTCGCTGGTTGGGCTGGGTCAGTTGGCGTTTCTGTGTGGAGTTTGCATGTTCTCCCCGTGTTCGTGTGGGTTTCCTCCGGGTGCTCCGGTTTCCCCCACAGTCCAAACACATGCGCTGTAGGTGAATTGAAGAAACTAAATTGACCGTAGTGTATGTGTGTGAATGAGTGTGTATGGATGTTTCCCAGTGATGGGTTGCAGCTGGAAGGGCGTGCGCTGTGTAAAACACAAGCTGGATAAGTTGGCGGTTCATTCCACTGTGGCGACCCCTGATGAATAAATGCACTAAGCCGAAGGAAAATGAATGAATGAATAAATGCTTGCAAAAAAACATGAAAATATGGTTTAGTATTAGTAAATTTGCCTTTGTGGATATAGAGTTTACAAAGAAAATAAATTCAGTTTATAACAAAACAAGCATTTTTTTAGTAGAGACGGATTCATAATAAGCAAAAATAATATCCCTAAAAGTAACAGATATATCTTCTTGTAACTTAAACTTAACTCCAAGTACTGCATTCAAATGTGTGACGCGCTAAGAGGGAAGGGCGAGATTTGTCCAGTGACTGATTTCCTGACATTGTCCTGACATTTCCTCATTTCATAAAAAAAGAAAGACGGATGGTCACTCAAAGCTAAGCTAAAAAACTCCTCCCGCAAGACCTGGAGATCAGCTGAG
>CAIGQW010055671.1:4975981-5023339 GCA_903798125.1 Danio choprae | reverse complement strand
ACACACACACACACACACACACACACACACACACACACACACACACAGGCGTATGTTTTGTGGAGCACACACAGAGCTATTTTGTAAAGCCATGAAAGCACTAAGGAGGAGAAATATGCGTTAACATTCCCATTCATTTCAATGGCAGCTGCTAGGCTGGCGCAGGACCCACAGAAGTATGAGATATGAATTCTGCAATTCTTTGCTTATGGCTTCTGCTCATGCTCACATCAAGGTTTTTTAGCCAATTACCTGAGCCTTAGATGCCATGTGACTAAACAAATGACATCATGGCAGCACTGATTGGATGATGGCACCACAAGAAACATTTTAGTCACATATAAACACCTATTGTATAATGGAATGTGTGCAATCTACTGAATATTTGTGCCCCGGGAAGTGTAGTGACAACATCTACCAGTAGGGGGCCACCATGGAGTCAGCCAATCAGATCGTGGTATATCTGTGGCCAGAAGCATATGGATATCTGTGTGGCTGTTCACACATTATCAATGCAACAAATGTCCTATTTTATATTACATGCCAGAGTCTATAAATACATATGCTGAAGTGTTACATTTAATACCGTGTCTACAATTATTTGTATTTACATTCGTTGGGATGTTTGCTTTTCTGTTCTTTTGCAAAGCATGTGTAACTTTAACTGTACCGGTGCACAAAAACAAACCCATTTTGGTGACCTATAGCGTTGAATGAAAACTGCAAGTCATAGGTATCAAGGTTTGCTATTGCTGAAATCAGATAATGGTGTCTTACAATGCAAGTGATGAAAAGAGGCAGTATCGATAGACAAGTATTAAGCTACAGAAGATTCAATAAGCATGCATTTGTACTGTTTCAATGCATATACGTTACAATACTCGTGCAACACTACATTTATCCTAGGATTACACACTTGAAGTGATTTGATGCAAAAATAATCTGCCAACTGTTAAAGATCTTAGTCATACACGCTACTGTTCAAAGGTTTGGGTGTCAGTAAGATTTTTATCATACAGTTAAACTAATTTTATAGTAAGGATGAGTTAAATGGATCAAAAGTGACAGTAAAAATATTTGAAATATCAAAAAAAATTACAATTCTTTAAATGCATCCAAGAATTTGGAAGAAATATAATGGCTTCCAAAAAAAAGTAGTTTCAGCTATGATAATAAATGTTTCCTGAGCACAAATTCAGCTTATTCTAATATATTATTCAGCATATTAGAATAATTTCTGAAGGATCATGTGACACTGAAGTAGTAGCTTCATTTTAAAATACTGTACACTACCTGACAGTCTTGTCTTCAATCCCAGTTGTAAGAGCAACAAATAATAACTTGACTTCTAATTGATCATTTGGAAAAGTGGCAGAAGGTACATTTGTCCAATGAATCATCTGTTGAACTGCATCCAAATTATCACAAATACTTCAGAAGACCTATTGGAAGCCGCATGGATCCAAGATTCTCAGAGAAATCAGTCAAGTTTGGTGAAGGAAAAATCATGGTTTAGGGTTACATTCAGTATGGGGGTGTGCGAGAGATCTGTGGATGGCAACATCAACAGCCTGAGGTATCAAGACATTTGTGCTGCCCATTAGATTACAAACCACAGGAGAGGGCAAATTCTTCAGCAGGATAGCGCTCCTTCTCATACTTCAGCCTCCACATCAAAGTTCTTGAAAGCAAAGGAGGTCAAGGTGCTCCATGATTGGCCAGCCCAGTCACCAGACATGAACGTTATTGAGCATGTCTGGGGTAAGATGAAGAAGGAGGCATTGAAGATGAATCCAAATAATCTGAACTCTGGGAGTCCTGCAAGAACGCTTTCTTTGCCATTCCAGATGACTTTATTAATAAGTTATTTAAGTCATTGCAGAGATGTATGGATGCAGTTGTCCAAGCTCATGGGAGTTATACACAATGTTACTTATTTTCCCACTGCACCATGACTTTATATTCTATACTGTACATTATTTCTGTTAAGTGACAAGACTTTTGTCTAAGACCTTACTGTCCTAATTAAATAATTAAAAATCAAGGCATGATCATATTTTATTTAGGTAAAATAAGCATAATCCAGAGGTCTTTGCCTTTCATAGGCTCAGTGGTTAGCACTCTCACCTCACAGCAAGAAGGTTGCTGGTTCGAGCCCTGGCTGGGTCAATTCTGTGTGGAGTTTACATGTTCTCCTCGTGTCCACGTGGGTTTCCACTGGGTGCTCCGGTTTCCCCCACAGTCCAAAAACATGCGCTATAGGTGAATTGAATAAGCTAAATTGGCCGTAGTGTATGAGTGTGTATGGGTTTTTCCCTGTGCTGCGTGAAACATATACTGGATAAGTTGGCAGTTTATTCTGCTGTGGCGACCCCTGATAAATAAAGGGACTAAGCCGAAGGACAAAAAATGAATAAATGGTGTGCATAAAAGACTTCTTTCCAAAAACAGTTTTTAAAAAATCTTACGTCACCCAATCTTTTGTACGTTAGTTTATATAGTCTCGGCATACATACGAAAACACATAAAACTGTATAATATAACATCACATTTGACTGCACAGAAAAACCAGCACAAATAGAGACAAGTGGGTTTGGAATCTTAAAAAAGAAAAAAAAAAAAGGTGCTTGAGAAGAATCTAAATCTTTTAGGATGTAAGTTATTTGCTTGCATCAACATTGCATTTGCTGTACTGTAAAAAAAAACACCTCAAGTTCTAAAGTGCATTTTGACCAACTGGTGGCTAATCTTATGTAGCTGCATATCTGTTCCCTTAAATCACAGAAGTGACTGTTTGTCTATACAAGGACTGCCTCTGAAAAAAAATATCATAAACATATTACAACCTACACATTCTCAGAGTTTATGATTTGTGCTCTTGATACAGTTTTATTTTTCTTTGTTTTGGCCGTAGCAGCCTTTTTGTGTTTCAAGTCATGACTGGCATTCTTATTAATATTTCACGCCAGAGAGATGACAGACAAAAGAAATCACAGTGGACCATAACACAAATCATCCATTGACTCAATGAGTCGATGAGTTTAAGTATGCCTGTTGTTGTTGTTTTTTTTATGTGAGTATAATCCTGCAGTACCTGTGTAATTTTGCTGTTTGATATGCAACTATATTTGTCAGTGTAAGGCAAGTTCTTTTGTGAACGTGTGTATGTCTGAATTGAAACACGGTTATTGATGATGGAATATGATGAAGATGTTTTTAGCGAGCTATGTGTATGGGGATTTCTGTTATGGTTATATTTATGAAAAGCGGGTGGGGGAGGGTTTGGTGTATTTATCTGTTAGGATAGTATTATAGTTAATAATTGGGGAAAGATGCAGGGGACGCCCTTTCATGCTGATCTCAGATTTTGTTTCTTGAAGGGGTCATGACATGTTTTTTTTTTTTAATTATTGTTTTAAGATGTTTATTGAGATTCGCTTATGCTGGATTCACATAGCCGTGAAGCATTGCGACACACATTAAAGGGACAGTTCACCCAATAATTTTAATTTACGCAATATTTATTCACCCCCAAATGGTTCCAAACCTTTATGTGTTTCTTTATTCTGTTGAACACAAAAGAAGATATTTTGAAGAAAGCTGAAAACCTGTAACCATTAACTTCCATAGTAGGAAAAAGAAATACTATGGAAGTCAATGGTTACAGGTTTCCAGCTTTCTTCAGAAGAAACGCATAAAGGTTTGAAACAAATAAAGGATGAGTAAATGACGACAGAATTGTTAGGTTTGGGTGACCTATCTCTTTTAAAAAAAGAGGGAGGTTTTACACCTCCTGCTAATTTTCTGCTCAAGTTAAAATAAAGTTAAAAGTTAAAAAGTTCAAGTAGACACAATTGAGGCAAATTCAAATTGAGGAAATGTTATTCTTGCGTTTGGCTTTATATGTATATGACTGTATATCATTTATATGTAATCTACTACTTACATTTATTTACTACTTACATTAATTTCCTTCCTTCGGCTTAGTCATTGATTTATCAGGGGTCGCCACAGCGGAATGAACCACCAACTACTTTGGCATATGATTTACACAGCTGATGCTGAACACAACATTATATTCACATTTGGTGTGAACCCAGCATTATAATGTCATTTTCAACCCTCATGTCGCCCCATTTTGTGAAATGACCTGATTTTATGAGATGGGGCCTTTAAGGCTATTCAGTAAACAGCCACTGATTTAATTAGCAATTTTATTCCATAGGAAACATTATCAGCTTCATGTTTCCACAAAAGTATCTTTATATTAACTTTATTTTATTTTAAATACTAAGTTATTTATGCATCATGAAATGTCAGCTGTAAAATGACTGGGGGAGCTGGTGGTGCAGTGAAGAATGACTATTCATCGAAGTATAAATGCAAGTATATAAACACCATTGGACTTTGTGTCCAAACTGTTTAATGAGAATGACATTTTCATTCATTCATTCATTTTCTTTTTTGCTTAGTCCCTTTATTAATCTGGGGTCGCCACAGCGGAATGAACCGCCAACTTATCCAGCATATGTTTTACGCAGCGGATGCCCTTCCAGCTGCAACCCATCACTGGGAAACATCCATACACACTCATTCACACACATACACTACGGACAATTTTAGCTTACCCAATTCACCTATATCCCATGTCTTTGGACTTGTGGGGGAAACCGGAGCACCCGGAGGAAACCCACGCCAACATGGGGAGAACATGCAAACTCCACACAGAAATGTCAACTGACCCAGCCGAGGCTCGAACCAGCGACCTTCTTGCTGTGAGGCGATCGTGCTACCCACTGCGCCACCGTGAGGCCGAGAATGACATTTTATACTATGAAATTTATAGGATGCTTTAAAGGGATAGTTCTCCTATAAAATGTAAATTCTGTCATCATTTCCTCTCCCTCCACTTTTTCCAAACCTGTTTGAATTTCGTTCTTCTGATGAACACAAAAGAAGATCCTTTGAAAAACATTTGAAACCAATAACCATTGACTTCCTTAGTATTTGCTTTTTTTACCATGGAAGTCAATGGTTACCAGTTTCCAACATTCTTTAAAATATCTTATTTTGTGTTTAAAGAAATTCATGAAAGTTTACCACCACTTGAACATGATTAAATGGTGAGGAAATGTTGGTTTTCAGGTGAACCATCTCTACAAAAACCTTATATATAATGTACGATCAAAGCGAATTTAATTTATGTCGTGACCTCTTTAACCATTAAGGCTCAGATCAGCATTAAAGAGCTGCAGATGTTGTTAAGTTGTGTGTGAGCACTCTGAAGAAATGGATAGAGGTGTCTTGTCATGAATAATTGAAAAATATTTGATTTTTATGTGACAGTGTTTTGGAGTAAGAAGCAGTGTGTGTGTGTGTGTGTGTGTGTGTGTGTGTGTGTGTAAGAGTGTGTGTGTTAAGAGGTGTGTCAGAGCAGCCGAGAAAACTCAGGTGCTAGCTTAGACTTTGCCTCATACACACATATTAACACACACACGATGATAAACATATGATCACACACAAAGATCAATATAAAACATGTACACAAACATTGCACGGTTGGTTCTGTCTCTCTCACACATTCACACTGGGGTCCTTGCTCAGCTGCAGGCAGCCAGTACAAGGCCTGAATGTAATTTTATTTCCCCCTCATTGACATTGTCATAATATTACAAATTATAGCTTACTCAGAAAAAAGGAATAATTGTGCTTGTTAAAATATTAAGAGAGAGAAAAAATGTTTCTTTTGTAACTGGCTTTACAAAATGCTTTAATAAATTATTGTAATTTATTGCAAGAAGTTGTTTTATTTGCATATTGAATATGTTACGTGGAGATGAACTATAATTTGCTATTTGACAGCTTATTGTGGTGTCTTATATCTAATCCACCAGAGGGTGCCAAAAACATCTGATATGGTTTGTATTTTCGCCTATATAATAACATATTTGTAATCGCGTAATGTTTAAAAGATCGTTATTTGTTTGAATAAATAATTTCAATGCACTTTAATTTTGAAATAGGTTGACATTTTATCTTATCTTACAGTTTATCTCATACTAAAATATCATGCCCACTATATAATTTAATGCTTAAATTACATATACATGTTATTAAATAGTTTACATAGCATACTTGCATAGTGGTTTGATTGTAAAAATAAAAAGAGGGTTTTTAATTGTGATTACGCAAATATAGGCTCAGCACTTTTTTTTATATAAAAAAAATATAAACCTCATGGATTGAATTAGCTTGTAAATCTAAAATTTGTCTAACAATGTATAAAGAAGTGACAGCCGATAAACAGTAACCCGTCATTTGTCGTTGGGGAATTATAATACGACGTCATAAACTACTTAATATTCAGAGGCGGCTATCACCATTGGAGGATTTCCACTCATCTGCGTACTTAATATGAATGCGCCACGCCTTCGCCGAAGCAGGTATTGTAATTTAATCTCCTAAAAGCTGTTCTGCGAGTTGAAAAGGGAAGCAAAACTACCAAACCTGCTCACAGTTTCTGGTTCGACGAAGTGTCGCTGCGCTGAGGGAGATATTTACTGTTAACATTAATTACAACTCAACCGTAAAAAGTCTGTTTTGTTTAGCTTTTCGCTCATTTAAAGTTGAGAAAATGAATTTTGCGCCTCCTGTCTTCCTGCTTCTCGTTGTTTTGTGTTCAACGCTGGCACAGAATACAACACATTCTACAAATACTACACCACAGTCTTCAGCACAGACTTCAACTACTCAGTCTCCAGGACAGTCTTCAGCTACAACAGGATCTTCAACAACACAATCTTCAACTACTACAACACAATCTTCAACTACGACAACGCAGACTACTACTCAATCTACATCTACAGCAACAACGCCACATCCAAGTAAGGCAAAATGTTACAGCCTAAGGGTTTAATGTATAAAGAGTCTCTAGTTAAAACTTAGGTTGAATTTACATACATATTTATAACTGACAATGTGAGTAAGAGTTTGCTTAATTTGATTTGAAAGATTTCTTTGACATGAATTCAGTGTGTCTATAATAACCAAGCGTATATATACAGTATATATTTTCTTGGAAGACCAGTGTTTTACTAGTAAACAACTGCTTTGCTTTGATTTCCCATGCTGCTTAGGTCTAGTTTCATACTGTAACTAAGCATGGCCAAGGCAACCTGTCCCATAAGGTCTAATTGTTGCCTAATATATAGTCACTAAAGATTATTTCTAAGAACACAGGATTATATATATATATTCAACTTAAAGGGGTAGTTCACTGAAAATGAACATTATTTACTCACAATCAAGTGGTTCCAAACCTTTATGTGTTTCTTTATTCTGTTGAACACAGCAGAGTATATTTTAAAGAAAGCCAAAAACCTGTAACCATCGACTTTCATAGTGGGAAATACTAATACGTCATTGGCTAAAGTTTTCCAACTTTTATGCTGACAGAATTTGACGGAATTTTCATTTTTGGGTAAACTATCCCTTTGTGTTGAACTACTAATGGTTTATTACTACTTTTGTTGTTGACTGAAATGATTGTGTAAAATCAGGAAGCTGTCTACATTCATTTACGTTATTTCTCTCACTTCTCATTTTTCTAGGTTGTGAGAGCAAGAATGGCACCAGCTGTGAAGAGTGCTTGGCCTATGTGGATGTGAGTTTGGATAAAATATTCTCTTTTTGATTTACACTTTTCAGGTGTTTGAAGATAACATTTTCTTTAAGATTTTAGACTTCAGTCGCTAGTCCACAAACTTGATTCACAAACATTTGAGTTGAGGTGAAACATGTTAACAACAAAATGGTGGAAGTCTAAGTCCAAAGACATGGGGTCTAGGTGAATTGGGTAAGCTAAATTGTCTGTAGTGTATGTGTGTGAAAAGGAGTGTATGGGTGTTTCCCAGTGATTGGTTGCAGTTAGAAGGGCATCCACTGCGTAAAACATATGCTGGATAAGTTGGCGGTTCATTCCACTGTGGCGACCCCAGATTAATAAAGGGACTAAGCTGAAAAGTAAACGGTTGAATGAATGAAATTGGCTATAGTGCATGTCTGTTAATGAGTGTGCATCCGGTTAATGAGAAGGGCATCCTCTGTGTAAAACATACTGTATGCTGGATAAGTTGGCGGTTCATTTTGCTGTGGTGACCCCTGATGAATAAAGAGACTAAGCCGAAGGAAAATCAATGTATTCAACATTTAGAGTTCATTCAAATAAATATAGGCTACATTTAAGATGACACATGGTTAATGGCAATATTTCAAAGTTTATAGTCGCATTGGGGCAAATTCATTCATTCATTCATTTTCCTTCAGGTTAGTCCCTTATTTATCAGGGGTCGCCACAGCGGAATGAACCGCCAACTTTTCCGGCATATGTTTTACGCAGCGGATGCCCTTCCAGCTGCAACCCAGTACTGGGAAACACCCATACACTCTCACATTCACACACACACACACTCATACACTACGGTCAATTTAGTTTATTCAATTCACTTATAGCACATGTCTTTGGACTGTGGGGGAAACCAGAGCACCTGGAGGAAACCCACGCAAACACAGGGAGAACATGCAAACTCCACACAAATATGTCAACTGGCCCAGCCAGGATTTTAACCAGCAACCTTCTTGCTGTGAGGTGACTTATTGGGGCAAATATGCCATCAAAATGTTGCTTAGTATAGTCTTTCCTTAATCTATTGTATACTGTAGAATCCTTTAACAAATAGCATCTGATATAATGGGATGAAGAAGTACATACAGTCATGGCCAAAAGTTTTGAGAATTACATAATTATTGGAAATTGGAAAAGTTGCTGCTTAAGTTTATAATAGCACTTTGCATATACTCCAGAATGTTATGAAGAGTGATCAGATGAATTGCAGTCCTTCTTTGCCATGAAAATGACCTTAATCCTGAAAAAACTTTCCACTGCATTTCATTGCTGTCATTAAAGGACCTGCTGAGATCATTTCAGTAATCGTCTTGTTAACTCAGGTGAGAATGTTGACGAGCACAAGGCTGGAGATCATTATGTCAGGCTGATTGGGTTAGAATGGCAGAATTAACATGTTAAGGAGGGTGATGCTTGAAATAATTGTTCTTCCATTTTTAACCATGGTGACCTGCAAAGAAACACGTGCAGCCATCATTGCGTTGCATAAAAATGGCTTCACAGTCAAGGATATTGTGGTTACTAAGATTGCACTTAAATCAACAATTTATAGGATCATCAAGAACTTTAGGGAAAGAGGTTTCTTGTTAAGAAGGCTTCAGGGCGTCCAAGAAAGTCCAGCAAGCGCCAGGATTGTCTCCTAAAGAGGATTCAGATGCGGGATCAGAGTGCCACCAGTGCAGAGCTTGCTCAGGAATGGCAGCAGGCAGGTGTAAGCGCATCTGCACGCACAGTGAGGCGAAGACTTTTGGAAGATGGCCTGGTGTCAAGAAAGGCAGCAAGGAAGCCACTTCTCTCCAAAAAAACATCAGGGACAGATTGATCTTCTACAAAAAGCATGGGGAATAGACTGCTGAGGACAGGGGCAAAGTCATATTCTCCGATGAAGCCCCTTTCCGATTGTTTGGGGCATCTGGAAAAAGGCGTGTCCGGAGAAGAAAAGGTGAGCGCTACCATCAGTCCTGTGTCATGCCAACAGTAAAGCATCCTGAGACCATTCATTTGTGGGGTTGCTTCTCATCCAAGGGAGTGGGCTCACTCACAATTTTGCCCAAAAACACAGCCATAAATAAAGAATGGTACTAAAACACCCTCCAACAGCAACTTCTTCCAACAATCCAACAACAGTTTGTTGAAAAACAATGCATTTTCCAGCAAGGCAAAAGTGGCTAAGTGGCTCGGGGACCAAAACGTTGAAATTTTGGGTCCATGGCCTGAAAACTCCCCAGATCGTAATCCCATTAAGAACTTGTGGTCAATCCTCAAGAGGCGGGTGGACAAACAAAATCCCACTAATTCTGACAAACTCCAAGAAGTGATTATGAAAGAATGGGTTGCTATCAGTCAGGATTTGGCCCAGAAGTTGATTGAGAGCATGCCCAGTCGAATTGCAGAGGTCCTGAAAAAGAAGGGCCAACACTGCAAATACTGACTCTTTGCATAAATGTCATGTAATTGTCGATTAAACCCTTTGAAACGTATGAAGTGCTTGTAATTATATTTCAGTACATCACAGAAACAACTGAAACAAAGATCTAAAAGCAGCTTAGCAGCAAACTTTGTGAAAACTAATATTTGTGTCATTCTCAAAACCTTTGGCCACGACTGTATATTCATGTAAATATATAATTTACTACAGTTGTAAAGTTTGAAAATGCACCTGAAAAATGCATAAAAGGTGCTTAAATCTGCCTTTGGAAAAGGTGTAAGAAGCCAGGAAAAAGAGAAAATCACAGTCTTGAGGAAATCATGAATTTGTGGAGCAGCTGGAATGGCTGGATTTTTTTTCTTAACCTGATGTGGAACCGGTTTGGGCTGTTCTGGATGTTTACAGCTTCATACACTTTCCAAGTCATTTGAGACATTCTGTGTCTCATGGCACGTAAATACCACGAAGGCCACCTTTAACTAAGGTCAACCTTTTACTTGTTTGCTAAAGCGAGCTTTACTGTTACTATAATGGTGGGTCAGACTATACAATGTCAGCCGATTTTGGCCTGATTCTTAGTGTGCTGTGGTGGTTTGTAAACCGCAATGGGTGTCAGAATGCAAAAATCAAATGTATCTCACATATTGTGTGTCATGGTGCATGACAATCAACATCATGTCTGAGACACTTCACAACATACCAACAAAGACTTTGAATTTTTTTTTGTCCTACTGTACATCTGACACACACACACACACACACTCACACACACACACACACACACACACACACACACACACACACACACACACACACACAGCTGTAGTAGGAGCTACTGACGTGTGTGTCAGTATCAGCCATGTAATAACTCGTCACTGCTGATGTCATTGCCATCATCATCAATATTGTTTCTGTTTGTTATTGTCAGGAAACAAAACCACATTAAATGTGAATTTTATACAGTGGATGAATGTATTTGACAATCTTTTTTTTTTCTTTTTTTTTAAGTGTCTGTGGTGTTTGACAACTAAACGTTGCATTACATACCCAGCCAAAAACATCCTGCCTCCCCATTCCCTCTGTCCACTGAATGATGCTCGATGGGGACTTTGCTCAAGTAAGAAACATTTTAAATATATATATATATATACACCCCCCACAAATCTCTCATTTAAATTAATATTTTCTAAAGGAAGCTATACAATATTATATTTGTGCATATACATTAGATTAGTCAGTACTAAAGCCAAATCTGGAGCTAATCTAACAAAATAACTTACAATAATGGTTCAAAAATTAGTAGCCCAAATTTATGTTAGGGAAAAATATTAAATACATTTTTCAAAAATAGCAAAACATCAAGAGAAACAAAAAATATTTTTAAACTTTGTACTTTGTTTTTGTTTTTGTTTTTTGCAATATTTTGCATAAATTTAAATGTATTATCTTTCCATTTCTAAAGATGTTCTGTGACTAAAATATAATTTTAATAAATACGCGGCTGTCAATAAATTCGGTGGGTGGGGAAACCGCACTCCTACGTCAAGTTGCGGTCGGCCTCAAAATATGAGGGATTTGGATCCTATTTTAACATCAGGAAATTAAAAAAAAGAGACTTATTGTCTTTATATCATCCCAATATGACTGTGGACACACTGTACCTGCACACAGTTCTGTCCAAACAGCTCCCAAAAAATGATTTTCATCATAGGTGCCCTTTAAGTGAAATGGTCATTTAACATTGATCAATTTAATATTATATGCTGTATGTAAATATTTAATGTATGGCCTATGTAATGTAGGTATGACAACAGTAAGGTAATAACTAAATAATAATAATATTAGGAATGCACGGCATATGTTGTAATGCTTAAATTTGTTTCGAAATTGTTTGAGTTTGTGGAGTTTCTGAAATAAATCGGAAATAAATTAATAAATATATACTTTTAAAAGATTTGCATTTATTTCATGAACCCATAATAATAATGAAATAAATATAAAAACATTATTTGTGATGTTTTCTTTTTTTTTTGTAATAATCATTTTTATTTCATATTTATGTAACAAATAAAACAATTATTGGAACCATTTAGAACCATTTATGTGGGACACTTAAATATAATTACGATATGATTATTTCACTTGACTTTCAAATTGAACATTTCAACAGGTCTTCATATTATTGACAATTCAACAGTTCTTCATATTATTGACAAGCACGTGTGATTTATAGCAACGTTACAGTGATCACTATTTAACACTTTTCTATCTTTTTTTTTGTCAAATTTAGTGAACTTCCAGGTATTGATCATTACGTTGTCGGTGGCTGCAGCGCTGCTCATCATTGGGTTTTTGGTGTGTATATTCTGTTGCTGCAAGTGTGAGAACATTGGGTAAGTCTAAACACACAAGCTAGATTTAATATATTGCATAACTGACAAATAAGTCGCACCCTCCATTTAACCATCTTACAACAAAGAACTGATGTCACCTGCTTCAGGCTGTAATTACGTTTAGACATACGGTTGAAGTCAAAATTATTAGCCATCTTTTCAAATATTTCCCAAATGATGTTTAGCAGAGCAAGGAATTTTTCACAGTATTTCCTATAATATTTTTTCTTCTGGAGAAAGTCTTATTTGTTTTATTTCAGCTAGAATAAAAGCAGTTTTTAATTTTCTTCAAACTATTTTAAGGTCAATATTATTAGCCCCGTAAGCAAGATTGTTGTTTTTATTTTCAGTTGTCTACAGAACAAACCATATTTATACATTGATTTAGCTAATTACCTTAACTTGCCTAGTTAACCTAATTCAATTCAATTAAATTCAAGTTTATTTATATAGCGCTTTTTACAATGTAGATTGTGTTAAAGCAGCTTAACAAGTTCTAGTAAAGTCCAGATTTCAGAGTTTAGTTCAGTTCAGCGTGGTTTAAGTTTCACAAGTCCACAAGTCCCAATCCGAGCAGGCCAGTGGCAACAGTGGCGAGGAAAAAACTTCACCAATTGACGAATAGAAGGAAAAAAAACCTCGAGAGAAACCAGGCTATGTTAGGCACAATCATTTTTCTTCTGGCCAAACTTCCTATGTGGAGCTGCAGTCTAGGCGCCGGGGCTGGAGAAGCTGGACATCCATCGTGGAAGCTGCAGGTGAGGGTAGGGCACCAGCGGGAGGTTAGGCTGGCCCACAGGATCAAGCGTAGACTTGTTCGTCACTGAAGCCTTTCAGGAATCTGTCTCATGCACTCCATTCCTCCATGGCCACCACGGTATCAGCTCGGGATACGGCCTGGTCCAGGATACCTTCGGATCATCTCTTCACAGGTCTAGGATCGCATCGATGGCGCTGCAAATCTGTAGGGACCTCGGGATGAGTATCCCCAGGTGGAAATAGAAAATAAAGAAAATATTTAGCGTAGCTGCTGTTCATAGTGTATTTAAAATTAAGCTTTTAAATCACACTTTAAGCTAAATACAAGTATCTTGAAAAAAATACCTAGTAAAATATTATATACTGTCATCATGACAAAGATAAAAGCAATCTGTTATTAGTAATTGGTTATTAAAACTATTATGTTTAGAAATGTGTTGAAAAAAATCTTTTCCATTAAACAGAAATTGGGGGGAAAATATATAAGGGGGCTAATAATTCAGTAGGGCTAATAATTCTGACTTCAACTGTATATGTTTACTTCAAATGTGAATATTGATCAGCTTCTCCACAATTCTGTAAAAGTAGTAGAGATACCTCAAGATCATTTAAGCAAGGCTAAGGAAAGTTCTCAACCCTGGAAATGATGTGTCTTTTCACAGATCTTCTCGAAATGAAAATAGACTTAATCGACGGACTGACAAGACGAAAACGAAACAAGAGCAGAGGTAAGACCGATTAACATTTGTATAGTCAAAATAGTGAATAGGAGATACAAGATATATCAGTTTAAAAAAAGCTGCGTTTTAATAGGCTATAAAAAAACAAATCTGCTCTTATACCTATGCACACGCAAAGGCTTATGCATGATATTGTTATGAGGAACTTAGATGTGACAAAAGATGACCTCTGAGAAACCTGTTTTACAGCGGTAATGGGTACTGACTGTCAACATACCTTTAAGGTGTGCATGCGAGTGGAAGAATGAATGTTTTTGTGTTCTTGTGCCACAGGAAAGCGGAGATGAAAATTAGGCACGATGAGATCCGTCAAAAATATGGTGAGTCTGCAAGAAATTGGAAAAATGGGAAGTTTGAACTGGTTGTTATGTCCAAAAATCATAACTGTAACCTATCGTTAACCTTTTAAACACATGTAGCATGAAGTGATTTCAAAAATGCTGCGTGTTATGGAAATGTTTGTATGTTTTTCCTTCAACTACTAGTCAAATGTCATGTTTTTATAAAGTTGTGCTCCCTCCAGTGGTGTAGATGCAATTTGTCCCCTTGTGTTTCTGTTGTAAACTTTAGTTAGTGTGAATATTTAACATTGATAAAAGTGCCTTTATGATTATGATAATTTCATATTTTGTGACATTTATATACAAACATTTATTTTTTTTTATTTTTCAGGTCTCAGCAGGGCAAGTCCTTACGCCAGATTTGACAACCCCAACTAAAATATACTGGATGCTTTATTTTATGGCCAAATATATTTTTATTATCTGCTGCCTAGGATAACACCCCACAAAAATGTGCTCAAAGTGATTATTTTACCGAAGAATTCATTTTAAACGGATAATTCACCCAAAAATGAAAATTACTTCATCTTTTATTCTCCCTCGTGTGGTTTTAAACCTTTTATGACTTTATTTATTTTCCTGTTGAACACAAAAGAAGATATTTTGAAAAATGTTGGTTGCTGGGACCCATCGACTTCCATAGTTAGACTATGGAAGTCAATGGGTCCCAGCAACCAGCATTTTTCAAAATATCTTCTTTTGTGTTCAACAGAAGAAACTCAAATAGGTTTTGAACAAGTAAAAGGTGGGTAAATGATGACAGAATTATTTGGGTGAACAAAATATTTGGGTGAACTATGCCTTTGAAGTAATTTCTGTTTTATTTATATAATTTTCCACAATCGACTTCTTGTATCTGTCTAGTGACTAAACTCATTGTGTCTTTTCAGACGTTAATTAAAACAGCCTTGAAAATATTCATCATATATGAACAAATGTTAATTTGTATATTACTTTCCTAGTCACAAAATAATTAAAGAATAGATGAAAATGCTGATACACCATGATACAGTGGAAGTCAAAGGGATTCGCCCTCCTGTGAATTTCTTTTTCTTTTTCAAATATTTCCCAAATGATGTTTAACGGAGCAAGGAATTTTTCACAGTATTTCCGCTAATATTTCTTTCTTCTGGAGAAAGTTTTATTTGTTTTATTTCAGCTAGAATAAAAGCAGTTTTACTTTTTTTAACCATTTTAAGGTCAATATTATTAGCCCCCTTAAGCAATATTTTTTTTCGATTGTCCACAGAGCAAACCACTGTTATACACTGACTTGCCTAATTACCCCAAGCTTGCCTAATTAACCTGGTAAAGTCTTTAAATGTCACTTTAAGCTGAATACTAGTATCTTGAAAAATATCTAGTAAAATATTATGTGCTGTCATCATGGCAAAGATAAAAGAAATCAGATATTAGATATGAGTTATTAAAACGTGTTAAAAAATGTGTTGAAAAAATCTTCTCTCCGTTAAAAAGAAATTGTGAAAAAAAAATATAGGGGTCTAATAATTCAGGAGGGGTTAAAATTCTGACTTCAACTGTATCTGCATATCATAACATTCTCGTGCTGATTATGCTGTTTAGTTTCTGTTCATACTTTGTGGTTGATCATAATGTCATTGTATAGAGATGAACAAAATTGGCTCGTCACAATGAAACCTAAACTATTTTTTGTGAATTGATCTCACTCTCATGTGAAGTCATATGAACATCATTCTGCTGGGTTTGAAACAGTGAAATGCCTGCTCATGCAGGGTATTGGTTTATTTTTATTATGAATAAAATATAATATAAATATAATTAAAAGTCTTTGCTTGTCTTTGCTTAAAATAGTTTTTATTCGTAACAAAGCTGTGTGTGTGTGTGTGTGTGTGTGGTGTGTATGCGTGTGCGTGTGCGTGTGTGTGTGTGTGTTTAGACCTTCCTCACTATTTCTGCACAGAACTTTGCAAAAAATAAATCTGTGGGTAATAAAAATTATATATTTTTAAGGTTAGCAGTGCAAATCTAACTAGAACCACTTGTTATATATATACACTAAAAGACAGAAAATATTACTTTACAAACGATTGTGCATAAATCATCTAAACATTTGAATATTATCCAATATATTTACTCAAATTAATATAACATCTGAATAAATAGAAATTAAGACACATTCACATTGTAATTCATTCATTTTCATTTCGTATTAGTCCCTTTATTAATCTGGGGTCGCCACAGCGGAATGAACCGCCAACTTATCCAGTATATTTTTTACACAGGGGATGCCCTTCCAGCTGCAACCCATCAGTGGGAAACATCCACACACACTCATTCGAACACATACACTACGGACAATTTAGCTTACCTAATTCACCTGTACCGCATGTCTTTGGACTTGTGGGGACATTGTAATTCACGTAAATAAATTGAATGATGGGAGCAAAAATGTCTGCACTTGTATGGGCGCAGATTCCATGTGGGCCTAGGGGTTGAGGTAATTTATAAGGACATACTCTGTCTTCATAATTCAAAACTATTTGTTTTTAATCATACTTAATGGGGTCTTTTCATATTGAAAATTTGCCACAGATTTCCTCTGAGTTATGTTTGTTTTTAGAGTATAAAACACATTACGCCACATAAACCAACAAAACAAGTTTGTCTGTGTTTGTGATTTTTATAATCAATATATTTTTTTCTCCATGCATAAGAATGTTGTTTTAAAAATGTGCAGATAATAATTACTGTAGCACATTTTTTCCAATATTGAGGCACAATGAATATTATATAAACACAATAGCTCCACAATGTATCAGATGTCAGATGCACAAATGTTTGCATCAATAAGGGTTGGCAGGTGTTCTCTGACTGTGTGCTAACAAAATATAGACTTTGTACATATATCATAGACATATGGTATGTCTACAGGCTGAGTCAGTAATTTGACCTTGAGTGTTCTTGTATAATATTAAAATGTATTTAAATGCTCCACATGTCTGTTTTTACTTTTTATATGTGCAATGGTCTAATTGTATTAGTTACAAGAATGAAAACGTCCATCCCACGTGAAACAATACAAGTGTTTTTGAACCATACTATATTTGAATTCATCTGTTTTGGTAATTCTACTGTATAGATGATGTGGTACAACAACTATATAAACAAATCACCCAATACTGTAAGTTTCCTACTACTAGATATATAATACATCAATACACCAGTTTACTGTAGTAAAATATAAGTATACTGCATTATTACAGTTTATCAGTTAATACTACAGTTTGCAGTTGCAAATACAATACCATACAGTATAAATATAAAACACTGTGTTATTTATTATAATATATTTTTCATGTGGGATAGGACACCTGACAGTTTCGTCTCCATCAGTTAACATATCATGTAAACGGAACCCGGCGGCCAGAAAACACTGAGAGCATCACTGTGTACAAAATAGGAAATATAATATAACTACATTATAATTTTGTACCTCTTAAAGGAGTAAGTGCTTTTCAATATAACTGATTCATTAAGTCTTGATGCTAAACTCTGAACTGCACATGAGCACAGGCCTGATCATCCACGGGGAGTATTGCGCGCTCTCGCGAAAGTCACGTGATCAGAAACCAACCAATCGTTGATAAAGTAGGTAAAGGAAAGCGCGTCCCCGTCCGCAGCTGTGTTGCTCTACTACAGTGTGGAGAGCGCGTCTTGTGTTCTAATCTATTTCCGTAGTACAGACAGACACCTGCAAAAATGTCCGAAGACAAGCCTAAGGTAAGCATCCAATCTTTAATTATACAGTGTTTTTCAGCTTTGCTCAAAACGAGCCGCATGAGGCCGTTCTCCAGTTTCATTTTGTGCAACCTTGCTGCGATAGTCAGATTGCGCATTTATGCGGGAGAAAGGCGGTCGGCACGCAATCATTGTCTTCATTTCATGTAAACGCCATCCGTTTTTGGTTTATATGATAATGTTCTTGGTACTGTTTAATTAAACCGATGCGTTACACAGGCGCTCATTCAAAGTACGCAATTATTTGTATGTACCGCGCATTTGCCCTGGTGTAATTCGGCGTTTGCGGGTTTTTCTTTGTGAGAGCGGAGTGGCGCTGACCGGCCACGTTACGCCACTGGCGTAAGAAAATGCCGCAAGAAGAGCGGTACGAAATATAAAACCGTCGTCGTACACAATGGTTGTTCACTGTTTGGTTTGTAAACAAACGGATGAAGTGTATTTTCCATGTCAATCAAACGTATTCAACCTTAAAAGTTTAATTTGACTAATCTATCGTTTACGGCTATTGAGTTCTGAGTTGCACCTCGCTGCGCCAAATGCTTAAAAATGGCGCACAGCGCCGCAACAATATGTTTGACTAGACGGCTAATATTTTCTCTCGTATTTGCATGTCTGTTTTTGAGGATCGTTCGTGTATTTTCTTTACCACAGCTGGCATTTTTAAATAGATAACCAGGATGCACTGAACGTTGTTCTTTATTTTTCCTCAAATCATTTAGTTCTTATAACTAGCATACACTAGGCCTGGTTGTTCACCACTTCAGTCTTTTCCCTCCTAAAAATGTTCCAAGGGCCTCACACCATATTCCGTAGCAGTATACATCTGAAATGTAATTGTTTTATGCATCTCATATCTGTACATTTTACACCGTTTAATTGCCAGAGTTTCTCAAACATGCTCTGTTGTTATTGTTTCAGGAGGGAGTGAAAACGGAAAACGACCACATCAATCTGAAAGTGGCGGGGCAGGATGGCTCAGTCGTCCAGTTCAAAATTAAAAGGCACACGCCACTCAGTAAATTAATGAAAGCGTACTGCGAGAGACAGGTAGGAATCAGATCAAAATAATTCAACCATGGCACTGCTGTGTGCTGTGTCCATGTGGTTCATACAGTTTACTGTCAGTGTGGTTTCTGAACTGCTGTGGAAATTACTTTACAAGTAAAATAAAAAACAACTCAAATTTGACAACTTTTCATTATTAAGAAGTACACCCAAATTTAATATAAATATTGCTTTTCCTTTCAGGGGTTGTCAATAAGACAGATTAGATTTAGATTTGATGGACAACCAATTAATGAGACAGACACACCGGCGCAGGTGAGTACAAGTGTGATCTCAAAAAAAATCTTTTTAAAACTTGTATAAACATTTATTTGTGGTTTTCTTGTATATTAGCATCTACCTTTGTTAATCTAATTGTGTTTTTTTTTTTGTTAATTCTCAGTTTTCATATAGTTTATTTCAGCTTTTTTGTACTATTTGTATCTATTTGTACTGTTTGTATCTGAATTTCGGCTTTGTTTCAATGAACATTTTCTTAACTCTGGGAATCAAGTTGTGTAACGACTGAATATGTATATAATTTTTGATAGTCCAATTATTAAACACTTTAAAGTGTCCTTCAATTAAAGTAATTTATTAACAAAAACAAACAGTAAAAAAATTCTTTTAAAGGATACTAATAGTTTTTTTTATTTACTAACTCGTTAATATGATTTAATAAGCAAGTTGACTCATAAGTTGATGCATTGTTAATCTTATAATAAAGCGTTACATATCAGTACAATAAACAAATCTACCATTGTAAGCAAGTGTACATCCATTCAAATAGTTTCACACCTTTATATATTTAATATTTATATTCACGCATTCTCATTTTCAATTGTTAGCTGGAGATGGAGGATGAGGACACGATTGACGTATTTCAGCAACAAACCGGCGGCTCCTGCTAAAAGTCCACACCACTCAGAACCCCCCCTCACACTTATCTATTTTATTCCTCATGATGTTTCATTCAGATGCTTTCACATCGTTTCCCCTTCTCTTTCTCTCTTCGTCTCTCTTGTCATCACTAGAGTGGGCATCACAATACGTGTTTCCAGTAATATTTATATACGCAATGTTTAAACCGTTCCTGTGGTGGGAGAGCAAACATCGAGCAGACCGTGGAGGGTGTAGTTCTTCATATTGTCCACCACACATCCCTGCAGGTTTTTTTGTTTTGTTTTTACGTTGCTCAGAATCAATGGCCAATCACATCAGGGAAGTGCAAACCCCTCCTCAGTGTATTTGCCCAATAAAAAGTGAGGAAGCATATGGTTATTTTTAATTTTTGTTTTCACCTTTCAATTCTTAAGAGCTTTAAGGTAGGAACTCCGATGCTATTTGCCTGTATGTGTTGTAGAAATATGTTCGACCAGTGTTGTATTCATCTGCCTTTTTAAATGGGGCCGCTTCTCGTGTGAGCTCACTGTAGGGACGGGTTCTGTGGCCGTCTTATTGGTCACTTAAAATGAAGAGACTTGACTACGACACAATTTGACAGTGACCCCCAACACCTTTTCTGGACCAAACCCCAAAGATGGTACTCGATCTGTTAATAAGAGCAGGATTTCACCAACTAGTTCTAACTTTTTAAATGTGTGTAGAAATATCCATTTATCATTCCTGTTTCCGCTTTCGTGTTGGTTGAGGAGACTGGAATGACTTAAAGACCAATACATGTTTTGTTTTTCCCCAAAACGTTTTTTTTTTTTTTTTTGTTTTTTTTTTAATCCCCCAAACTATGAGCAGAAAAGGGAATCCTTTCAGGCTTTGAGGAAACGTTTCAGTCATCGCTCGCCAGGCTGGTCTGATCCCTTTTAACATCTCTAGCCTTCCCGCTGTTGTTCATATGGTTGAAAGGGAGAGAGGGTTTTAAAGCTTGACTCAAAGATTTGGCATCCTTCTGTACTGATATGTACATTTTTTGTTTTGTTGTTGTCCTTTACTACTGTAAACAATAAATATAGTTTGGTACTCATTTTCGTTTCTGAGGGTTTTTCCATCATGTACACCAGGGGTGCCCAAACTTTTTCTTTTAAAGGGCCAAAACCAAACTTTATTGAGGGCTGTGGGCCGAAAATATATATACTAAACCATATTACAATAAATTTGCCAAGGGGAATTTGCTAATTTATTCGATAATACTTAAAATAAACAACAAAAAAAAAAAAAACTAGAAAATGTTGCATTAAATCATATGAACTAACCCAGCATCATTTTAAACATTTTATAATGAACTTACTGTAAAAACAATCTCATTTATAACACAATAGAGTTCAATGCTGAACACACTGGACTATTTTTAGCCCATCATTGAGTATTTATTTACTTGTGTAAATTTATATTTATTCAGTTTTTAAATTAATTTCAGTAATATTGTTGACTAATATGAAAGTGGTCATTTGATTTATTTACAATACAGTTTGTAGAGTAATATATTTTCTGTCTTTCAGTACAAATATTATTTGAGAGACTTGCTTTGTTTACCAAATAAGTGGATCTAGATGGATTTTCATTGAAAACATTAAATAAAAGTTAAAAATGAATTTTTATTTCATATATTAAGTTTTTACTGGCGATACTCCCAAAATAAATCTGCTTAAATCCACAGAAATAGCAAAAAATGTCTGCAGATTCTGTCTGGCCCTGCTCATAGATGTCCTTTATCTGTCAAGTGACTATTTACATTTTAAAAGTCTGATTCGTTTACCACATTTAATTGAATCAGCAATTTTTGTAGCTCATCGATAAAACAAAGAAACAAAAAGTTATATTAAATTCAAAATGACGATCTCTGTTAAAGCCATTCGCCCCAACCCCCTCCCCATCATTCTCCTTCTCTTTTCAGGTGGGCCCAATCAAAGGTTACCATGGGCCAACTATGGTCCGTGGGCCCTACTTTGGGCATCTCTGATGTACACAGAGTGCTTTTGTAATTATGAATAACTTTCATCATTAAATAAAAAGACATTTTATAGAAGACACGTTTTAGACAGGATGTCAAATGTTTCTTTATACAGATATTACAAGTATAAACATACAAAACATGAGATGAAGTGTCAAAGATTAAATATATAAATAAAATCTGGAGTGTCAAAAAGGCACTTTACGCATTCTTACAAGATGAGATGTAGTATTTTTTTTTTTTTTTCATGTCCATGTTTAAGATTAAAATATGTATCTTAAGATCTACAGCATGACTCTCAAACTCTTCCTGGAGGGCCGCAGCTCTGCACAGTTTTGCTCCAACCCTAATCAAACACGGCTGATCCTAATAATCGACGTGTTCAAAGGAGTCTTGAACACCTTGATTAGTTGCATCAGCTGTGTTGGATTAGGGTTGGAGCAAAACTGTGCAGAGCTGCGGCCCTCCAGGAATCGAGTTTGAGAATTATTATCTACAGTAACCATTAACAGAGAACAAAATCCTTGTAAAAACACTTGAGATTTTCCCAAACTGAAGTGCAAATCTGCTAAATGAGAATATCTTAATCTTGCCTTTAGAATGTTGAACAGTATTTTCTTGAGATATTAGATCAGCAGTTATAAAGACATGTAATATTACTCTGTACTGTGTATTTCATGGTTGTTTTTGTATGTGTGTGTGTGTGTACTTTGCCTGAAACAAACACCACAACCTACTTGGGCGACTATACTGCATTTCTCCCTAAACCCTCTCGTAAAGCTTAAATTAGTGTCTGAAAAGGAGTCTGGAATTTTTTCTGGGAATTTCAGGTCAAGTATATGTAGCAATGTGTTAGTAAACATATTTGTTCTCGTTTCTTCACATAACTGTCTGCGAGAAGAACTGTGAAACCACTAGAGCTTATATAAATGTCTTCATTGATTTTTCTTTTTAGAAAAACCTGTAAAATGACTTTAGCATCTTAGCTATTCACATTCATGTTCTTTTATTGAGTGCGCTGTGGCACATACATAACACTGTCCTCCCTCATTATCTTGTGCCTGTTTAATTAGATGCAAATTTACAGGTTTCTATCAGCTACAGCTTTCTGTCTGTAATAAAGCTGAAACCACCATTATTTTCTTCTGGCAGAATGCTAAACCCCTTTCCTCATTCTTTAGAGCTGCTTAAAATAGCACTGTCCGTGGAGGTAACCTGAGTAAACACTTGCATCTTAGCTTCAGTTCAGATTTATCAAGCAAACCATTTTCATGTCAGGGGAAAAGTGTATTTCAAGTGCCTGGTCTTTTTTGTTTTCCTTTGTGAAGCACCAGGTGTGTTTTTGTGATGTCCCTCTGTGTTCTGCACTGAGAAATGGAGAATCTGAAGATTCTGTTTTCACCACAAGAGGGCGCAAGAAGACAAGAGATTTATAGTCTTTTACAAGAGTCCAGCTTCCCGACACATGTAGTAAAACTGGCCTCTCTTTGCTATAAGGTTACTGGGAGAATCCATTTCCACGATATGCCCTTTATCCATAACAATTACCCTGAGAAAACAGAAAAAAAATATTAAGTTTACAACAATATGCACAAATATGTAATATACGCTTAAATACCATCTTCCAACCATGTTCCCAAACTGCTTGCAAAAATAATCGAATATTTAAAATACCGCTAAATTGACTATTATTGTGACGTAAGTAATAAAAGCACTAAAACAGCATCACATATAGCTGTTACTGACATTTGTGGGATTAAAAACAAGGATTCGTTGTTATTTACTGAATGTTGTTACGTTAATTGATTACGTCACTGATGCCCACGTGGTCTAGCCAATTTTCGTGTGTGGGAGTGGGAATCGAAGCTAACGTTAATTTTGGGCTAATTTAGATGAGCAAACGGGCATTTTGTGTTCTGAAAACCTGCCAACCCTGATGCGAAATGTTATGTTGCCAAGTCACCATGGAAAGGTAAGCTATTAATTACTCTTACACTTAAAACAAATTCAGGCTAGTGTCATGTTTGATTTTTGACGAGAATTAACACAAGACTGTGAGGGATAGTAGTAGGCCTAATGCTACAGTGCATATAATGCAATGTTTTGTTGTTTACTAATTGCTCAGCTGACGAAATGTCTATCTAGAAAAAAACTAAAACTTTAAATTGACAAAAACTCCATAACGTTGTGAAAAATAAGTGTGTGCTGCTGTTAAAGGCATAGTTCACCCGATAAAAAGATGCTCAGTGTTTATTCACTCAAGTTATTCCAAACCTTCATTACTCTTTGTTTTTTCTAGTGAATGCGAAAGAAGATATTTTAAAGAATCCAAGAAAACCAGTAACCATTGACATCTATAGTAAGAAAAACAAACACTATGGAAATCAGTAATTACATACATTACAAACATATTTCATATTATCTTTGTGTTCAACAGAAGAAGGAACTGAAACAGGTTCATGACAAGAAATGGGTATTTATATTTTGGGTGAACTGTGGTGCATTAAAAATTGGATACTTCAACTATATATTGTCAAAAACAGTACATGAGTTAAGCAGAAAGTCAGAAATAGTCAGAAAACAGTAGGCGAGAACCAACTGGATGACTACTTCTGAGATTCTTAAGTGCTTATAGGACACATTACTATCCCATGAAGCCACAGATGAGAATTTATGAAAGGAAATGGCACTAGCAGATAATGACAACATGGCTTTTAGTGTAAACGAAGCATATGGTGTCTAAGGCCTGACTAAGGCCTATTCTTACTTATAGTTTCAGAGCACCAAAAGGAAATGCAAAAGTTGCTGTCACATTAGCAAATTTTCAGTTGTCTGTTATATAGCATTATATTAAGCACAGCTTCCATATGTTACATTTTAAGCAGTTTTCAGTTGGTCAATGTAACAAGCAAATGAACACAAAAGAGAATATTTTAATGTTTTAGCATATTTCCAGTTGGAATGTAAACATTTAGATGCAGGAACATGGTCTAAACCATTTGGCAACCAATGTTAATTAGCTGCATATCATGACTTACTTTGTGTAGTCCATGATGGTATTGAGGCGGTGTGCTATAGTAAGAACAGCACAATCCTCAAACTGACTGCGAATGGTGGACTGGATCAGCGTGTCTGTCTCCAGGTCCAGTGCAGCTGTTGCCTCATCCAGCACCAGAACTTTTGTCTTTCTGAGAAGAGCTCTTGCTAGGCATACCAGCTGCCTCTGACCAAGACTGCAGGATAAAATAAAACATTCACCACTGTTAATCTCAATCCAAATACTGCACATTTCCAGGTCATTTGTGATTGTGGAATGAAAAGACTTCAAAACTTTTTTCAGTGATTGAAATTGTGAAATTTTAGCACACGTGGTTCCACATACCTGAGATTTTCTCCTCCTTCTGAGCATTCATGGTTGAGTTTATCTGGGAGTTCAGACACAAAGTTTTTAAGATGAGCCAGTTCCAGGGCATTCCACACCTCCTCATCAGAATAGGCGTTGAAGGGGTCGAGGTTCATACGGAGAGATCCAGAGAACAGCACTGGGTCCTAGGAAGATTGTAAAACACAGATTTGTGAGGAGTTCGCAGAAAATTGAAATCACAACTGTAGTTGATTTAATCCACCTCTTTTTATGCACATTTTGGAATATGGCATAAAAATGCTTCATGGAAATGGTAAGATGAGCATAAATTAAAAAAACTTTTTATCCAATAAGAAAAAATTAGCACTAAGATGGAAACTAATTTACCAAAGAAATCCCAGCATGCACATTAAAGAAATCATGTGATTTTGTTTAAACAGATCATGTGATAACAACAATGGGCACAATGGCAATAATGGACAAACCAGTGGACCGACCACATTACACAACATCTAAAATTATGTTTTGGTCATTTTTTTTAAATGCCTTAGCCAAAGTCTGTCACCTTGCATTATTGTGTTTCATCTTTGTCTTTTGAGATGCAAGTAAATTATTATATAAGGAACAAGGCCCACAGTGGCTTCGCAATTGTTTTTTTTTGGAAGTGACGATTTTGTTCTGTTTGACTCATTGGATGGTATTGGTGGAAATGGTGTTTTATGCCAGTTTTGCAAATAAGTCTAATTCACATCTTTGGATGGAAACAAAGCTTATGAGAAACGACGATTATTGAGTAGGCTAATTTTAGTTTTACACACTTGTGGAATAATGGTGATGCGGGATCTGAGATCATGAAGCCCGATCTCTGCAATGTTGATTCCATCAATGTAAATCTCTCCTTTTGCTGCTTCCAAGATTCGGAAAATTCCAAGAGCCAACGATGACTTTCCTGCACCAGTTCTTCCCACAATACCAATCTGAAAGGAGAAGGAAACAGATGAGAAGAGTGTGAGAAAATTTCCAGCATTAATTAATTTTCAGACTAGGAAATTATAGAAGCTATTATCAAGAACACTTTGCATTACCACAGTCGTATATAATTACAATAATATATCCTACTTAGTACTTAAAAAATGGATGAATTTTTCATTACTAAGTTTAAATACGTTTATCTTTATATCTTTGGGTGAACTATTCCCTCAAGGTCTACGAGAATCTATCTTTGTTCAAGAAAAATGAAGCAAAGAGTCTTGTTAAAAATTGACTAATAATATTTTTAAAAGTAGTTCATGTAGAATATTTCTTTTTACCTTCTCCCGCTCATGGATGTGAACAGAGATGCCCTTTAGAGCCAGCTCAAGGCCTTTACGGTATTGAAGGCCATAATCTTGAAATTCTATGGTCCCTGTTTGAGGCCAAGATGGGGGCAAAGAGCTTCCTTCTATGCTCCAAGCTGCCTGTAAATAATGATATAGAGAGTAATGAGGTATAGCAAAAATGCTTGGCATTGCTTATATCAACAATGAAAGAAATGGGCTCTCTGAGCTTATGTTTTTTGTTATTCATAGCACATTATATTTTGAACTGAGAGGCTGTTACATCCACACTCACTTCTTTCGGTGTGTCCGCATACTCTTTCACTCTCTCGACTGACACAATGTTGTTTTCTACATCTGTCCATGACCTTACAATCCAACTCAGGAAGCCTGTCACCTGAGAGACAAGCAAACACATTCAAGCATTTTATAATACAAGAGTGACTTTAATTGATACCATTTGTCTAATCTTTATACAACGCAAAAGAGCTAGTATAATGACTGCATTTTCTTCTCTGATTTAATTTTAAAAAACACTGACCACAAATGAAAGATACACCACAGCAAATCTTGTGCAATAATTAAGTTATTGTGAAGCTGAGGTTTGAGGGTGAACATTGCAAGAGTGAGGCAGCAACATGCAGTTTCTCTAGAATAGCTCTTGTTAGTTTAAAACAAAAAGGACAATTATGTTAGTATATACACATCCTAATACACAAATTAAGATATTTTGGATGAAATTTGGGAACTTACCCATCCTCTATTACACAATTTCCTCATTCAAAGTCCAGACAGGTACTAAAAAACTGACCATATGCCTTCAGTGATTTAATTGAAATGTTATTTAAGCTATGAGAATACTTTTGTGTCCACATAAAACAATAATAATGACTTTAATTTATAGTTTCTTATCCTCAGTGTCAGTATATTGTGCATGCCCACAAGCCTTATGTCTTTTCGAAAACCCCCTTAGATACCCACGTGCAACTTCATGTTTGAAACAAAGCCCAGGCGCATCTGAGGTAAAATGTCAGAGGCACATTATCATGTGCCCTATACTGACACTGAGGAGTGTTAAAAACTGTTCAAGTCATTATTTTAGTTTTTTGTGCACACAAAAGTCTTGTAGCTTGTTAATATTCAGATTAAACCATGGTCTGTTTTGAAGATGTTTTTTTGTATTTTTTGACTTCGAATGAGTTGGGTAAACTTGCTGTCTATGAAGGATCAGAGAGCTCTCAAATTTCACCTAAAATGTCGTAATTTGTGTTCCGAAGTTGACCAAAGGTCTTAGGGTTTGAACAACATCATTAACAATCATAAACACTTTAATGTCAGCTTCTTCCTAGAGATTGAATAAATGATTCACACCTGAAGTGAATGAGACACAGCCAGACCGACCATCCCAGGGCTCAGGGTTCCTTTTGCCATCACAGACAGAATAGAGGCAGCAAGAACAATGCCATTACCCAGAAACTCCAAATTCACACCCAACCACCTGCATAAAAACACATCCGGAAACTGGAATGAGGTTAAATGGCAATGCAATTTCAGTTAATCCAAAAATTGTGCTTAGTAAGATCCCACATCTCACAGTGTTAATACAAGATATACAGTACAGTCTTACAGCACATCAGCACAATTTTTTTCATTCTGTGTGCACTTCATTTAGCTGTTTTTGAATGCAGGAATGCTTACTTTGTGAATGGTGGACTATTTTGTGGTGGTTTCTAAGTGCAGATGGGTGTAAAACGAATTTTGAGGGTTGCCTCACCTTGTGGCTATGAATCTCGGGAAGTAAGCAGTTTGGTTATGATCCACCTTGTGATCGGCACCCATGATGAAGCGTGACTGCTCATTGAATGCCCGGATGACACTGGCACCTTGCACTGTTTCATTTAAGTGGGTGTAGATAGGAGAGCGACTCACTGACTCCAACCGCCGCAGCTGGCAGGATGTGGCCACATAGAAACTCTTCAAGGTTGAAAAAATTGAAAGAGACATTATCGTAAACATTCCTGCTAGAGTCAGGTATTGCTGGTGTCAGCAGATGGGTTCAAGAATGTTCTAGCATTTGCAGTTAGCAAATTAGACTTCTAAACCCCCACAAATGTACAGTAGATTCAGGCATACCTGTATGAAACCATAGAGGAAAACCATAGGGAGGATGATAACGGCAGCAAAAGGAGTGGCCATCAACACAATGATACAGACTTCCGTGAGTTTGAAGAAGTAACTTAGCATCATCTTTAGCCCATCTGGAATCATATTGTCTATGGCATCTATTTCTTTAGCAAAACGATTGAGGAGGTTGCCGCTGGGAGTGGATTCAAAGAACGACATAGGTGAGTGGAGTACATTGTTCAGAAGGTCCAAGTGAAGATGACGAGAGGCAATGATGCACCCTAATGAGATGGCCACAGTGGTACCAAATATGGAAATTCCTACATACAACAAATGATGAATTAGTTTAACTGACTTGCATCAACTGAAGTGGTTGGGGTAAATTGGTAAGACTTTACTGACCTTGTGCAATGCCGAGAGCTCCATAGACTCCCAGTTTCAGATCTGTGTTTAATTGTGTGCCGTTGATCACAGGCTGATCAGCCCATAAGCTCAACCAGTAGTTATTAGACAGAGATGCTGCTTGTTGGAAGGCGTAGAGGAATACTATGGAGACGATTAAAGGCAAACCAATGGTACGGAAGTATTCAATGTACATCTCAAGTTTGACCTATTGGGACAGAAAGAAGACAAAGTCAACATTTCATTAACTAAAAAATATTTTTTAATTTGAGAAGAAAAATAATTTAATGAGAAATCTCACTCTGCCTATCCGTGCTTTGTCAACCTTCGTAAGTTTCCCCAGGTCCTCGGGAATGTGGTCTTCATCAGAATCAGGTAGTGGTTCAATAGCAATGCTGTTTGTGTCACCACTGAAAGAGGTTTAAAACATTAACAGTCTTGACACTTCTTATATGATATTAAGTGAATACCTTTTACAGCTTACTGTGATAAGCACTATAGAGTGTTGCACATATGACTGTCTATGAGTCTTAAATTATAGAAATGATTATCTTTGTTTTTCCAGTTACACTGAAATCAGATTTGGTTTAATGCCTATAATAAGGGCCATGATTAACACAAGCTCAAACATACTTCCTGGCCAAAAAAAACGTGCTTGGTGATCTTTAATGCATGGATTAAATGCAATTGATCTTTAATGTGAAGATTATTATATTTCTGGCATATTATATGTTTGGCAAAATTAGTTTTAAATCTAACCTAGTGTGTATCCCATGGTCATGGTCAAAGATGACAATGCCAAGATCCAATGGTTTAAAATGTGAAGGAAGGCATATGATTAGACCACCAGTTGACCTTAACCCCACTCAATGTGGCGTTCCTCAGGGTCAGATAATGACCTTCTTTAGGATCATTTTATTATCTGATTACATTGTTTCAAAAACTATATGCAATGTCATAATCGAGAGACTGGTCAACCAACCGCAGTCATCATGCATAAATAAAAGATTTGGTTTCAATTCAAGTGTTTATCAGCAAAGCATTAGCAAATGTAAAATCCCATACCCAATTAGCTGCTCTTGAGACAGATCCCTGGAAAACGGCATGTAGTCAGTAACACTCAATCTTACGGACTTTCTGGAGCCTGCAAGTATATGAATTCAAAATAAAAATGATCAGTAATTCTAATTCCATGGGGTTTTTAACATTAAAGCAATATTTGGATTTGACAGACCCCCCACTGAGAAAATCAGCTTTTACCACCAGTGTTCATACTTAAGAGGAAGGGTGAATGCCTCATATAATCACACAACGTAGTAATATTACCTCTTTGAAGGGCCTCCGAAAAGCACTCTTTCCTTTCAGAGTTTGCAAAGGTGTGGATGAAATCAGCAAAAGCACCATTGCGGTTCAGAAGTTCTTGATATGAGCCTCTCTCACTGATCTCCCCATCCACCAGAACCAAGATCAAGTCCGCCTGAGGTAGGAAGCTCATGCCATGGGTCACCAAAACTCGTGTCTTTTAAATAAAATGTGAATGTTAGATTTTGGAATTGCTGAGAAACAAGAAAATGACCCACCCTATCTATTGAATGAACCCTACAAGATTAGTCACCTTATCTCTCAGTATGCCTTTGGGCCCAATGACTTTGTTGAAAATGTGCTGACCGACATGTGCATCCACAGCAGACAGGGGATCATCAAGCAGATACACGTCACCTTTCCTGTAAACAGCACGTGCCAGGCTCACCCTCTGTTTCTGTCCTCCAGATAAATTTAAACCCTGGCAAAACAATTTTGTTTATGATTAAATCAAGATGATTAAATCAAAACTCTCCAAGTGGGATGGAAAAACAAATGTTCTTGGTTTTAGTGGACTACACACTGGTACACACTGCTGCCACAGAGCAAGAATAGACTTGTCACTGCCAATAGATTCACATATTGCTCTGGAAATCTACAGTATACTGCAGCTGCATGAACAGGCATATAGCTATAAATCTTGTGGGATGATATTTAGTCAGGTGGAGCTGAAGGATTTCAGAGCAACTATATAGCAAACACTGAACCAGACTATTTAAAAGTTAAGCAGGCAATATCATTACATTCAGAATTAGCAGGGGCCAAGCAAAAATTATGAGATAGCTTGCAGATTGCATGTATCTCTAGATTACTGAAATAGGTTTTTATATTCACTTAAGTATTCTCATGCATACAACTGAATATTGTAATGGCCCGTTTCCACTGAGTGGTACGGTACCTTATGGTACGGTTCAGTACGCTTTTATGGCCGTTTCCACTGTCAAAATGTACCAAAAAGCGAATCATACCGTACCACTTTTTGGGTACCTTTTGAAATAGCTAAACGCTATTGGTTTACAGAGATACGTCACTAGCTCGTGCACAAGCAGGAAAATGAAAACAAAGGAAGCTCCATTTTTAAATACACAGCCGAGACATTACACTGTAATAACATATACATATAATAACAAGCCATGGTCGACCCGAGCTTAAACAAACCTTGTCGTCGTCTTGATGAACAGCCACTAAGCCAAGAAAAAGAGTAGAACCTACCCTGTGCCCTGTAGTTGTTTACTAGGCCATCTAAAGTGTGAGTGGTTTCGCTTTCTCGCTTGTGCTCGACGTGTGTCTATATTTGAAATAACGAACCTCTTGAGCTGATGATAATAACGTGTGTGTGATTATTAAAGTGCTTTTGATATCCGACCCTTTCACAAACGCAAGAGTGAAGCGCAAAAAAACAAAGGAGAAGCCCGACAAAACAAAGGAGCAAATGATTGTTTCAGCAACCTAAAACATGAACAAATTGCCATGTTTAACTGCCAAGGTTTATTATCAATACCTTTTGGACTATTATGAACTCGGAATGACGTAAATACTTTTTAACAGGGTTTGCATGTGCTGGTGAAGATTAAAGATACAGAGGTTTGCACTGACTCGGCTATATGTTGCGTGTTGTTTTTGAACCCAAATAAGGACTAAATGTATGCTGTGTGTAGTTTTTCTGTAATTGGTAACATATCGGATACTGTAAGGGTCTGTGTTTATATATATATTGCATTTATTCATTTTATATAATAGCAGACGGTACAGTAGGCTATTTCACACTATCATTGATATGCAGTTATAATCAAATCATGTTCATTGAAAGGTTAGTAATGAACATTTTTACACGAGTATTTATGTGTATAAAGCATCTGTTTTGTGAGAAGTGCTTCTCATATGATATGTGAACGACCCGTACAGCTTTACTTTGACATTTCCTTGAGCGAAAATGACGTTAACTGAAACTTTCTGTCGTACAAAACGCCCATAGGTACCCTTTTGGCAGTCGAAACACAAGCCTGATAAAGGTGACCCATACCATACCGTACTGTACCACTCAGTGGAAACGGGCCATAACTTTAGCTCATTCCTCTACTTTAGGTGAAGCATAGGTGTCTCACCTTCTCTCCAATTTCAGTGGCGTCTCCTGCAGGTAGATTGTCAAGATCTGGCAGCAGGGCACAGGCTTCCAGCACCCGCTGGTACCAGCTTTCTTTTTTTTCCCGTCCAAACAGAATGTTGTCCTGCAGGCTGGCATTTTGGATCCAAGCTTGCTGTGGTACGTATGCAATGGACCCCTAAATAAACAGAAGCAAACAATTTAGATGGAATTAGATTAGTGTCCTTCAAATAATGGAAAAAATGTACATTGTATTTTATTGCTTTTGAATTTTTTCTAATTATTAAAAGGGCTTGTTTATTTCCAGATTTACATTGAATTTCCAACGTTGTCAGACCACTGTACCCCATCTATATGTACACCCCTGCATTATATTTTTCTACTTTTAAAAACAGATGGCATTAAGGTAATCTACTGTATAATCATGACATGCCTTTCAAAGTCATTAGGACATTATAAGTTATGATTAATTTGTTTTAACAACCTTGACTGAGACAGTCCCGCTTCTTTTTTCAGTCTCCCCAAGCAAGGCAGAAAGCAGTGAGGATTTTCCACTGCCAACATGGCCGACAACAGCAACCAGTGAACCACAGGGAACTTTAACACTGATCCTGCTCACACACACAAAGTAAGTGAGGGGGAAAGTTGATGAGAGTTGCACACAAGTTGGCTGAATGTCAATTCAGGTGCTTTGTGGAAACTTTCCGGATAATGATACCTTTTTAAACACGGCGGTCCATCCTTAGACCAGCTGAAGGTTCCATTATCAAACACGACACCATCCACATCTAACAAGTAAAGAGGAACGATTAAAGACCAAAAGTAAATAATGTAAAAGCATGCCTTAATCACCAACCATAACATGCAATTTATGCAGGCAGCCTATCTGCACATCTATCTCACAAACACAAATTGTTCGGGAGAAAAATACAGTTGAAATTACAGAGATTGCTTTTGGGAAAGCAGATTTCTTCTGCAGCCTGTGGAATTATAGTCTCACTTTAGTTACACAGTCTAATTTGCTTCATCTTCACAATAATAATTTTCATTAAGCTATCCTAAACACCTTTGATGAATGCGACACACCCACGTTCTCTAATTCACAAGTAAAATTAAAATGAGATAAAAAAACAACAACAACATAAGCCTATTGCCTGAGATCTTAGACTTGGTTACAAAGAACGAGAACAAGAGGTTCTGGGAAAATATATATATATATATATATATATATATAATTTTATATTTTTTTAACTAAAATATAAAAAACGACGTAAATAAATAAATAGAATGAAGGTTTATGTAGGCTACACTGCATTCTTATGTAGGACATCCAGTGTTTTCAGAGATCATTGTTTTTCCCAAAGAGGGGAAGTGAGGCATCACTACCATCTAACTGTGAAATTCGGAAGCTATTATCAAAGTGTTGTTAATCTCACACTCACTCATATTTCTACTGACAGTCGGAAGTGAGGGGCAGCCTCACAGTGCACAAACAGAATTAAGTCTGTTTTTAGACTTACTAGTCTATCGCACAATCGTGTTTGTCAACAAATGAGCTCTCACCAGATTTGAAGGATTCTCTTGTCACGTTGTCTGGTTTGAGTTCATCTTGACACAGAAATTTTCCCAGGCGCTTTAGGGAAACAAGAGCCTACAACACAGGAAAATATATCTACTAGAATCCTATAATAATAAATAAATGGGCAGAATATAATGATGTTACAGTTCATGTCATTCTCACCTGCATGGTTGTGCTCATGGCAAATGGAAGCTGGCTTAGAGGAGTTTTCAGTATGTTGATGAGAGCCATTGACACAAAGATTTTCTGAGCATCCAAGACATTCTTATCATCAATGAGCACATATACACCAAACATGGCAAAAGCAATCTGAAAAAGCAAGGAAATTACAGTCTTTTTGTCATATGTTTATCTATGCATATATAATGTGATATAGTTTTAGTTTCTTCCGTATTTCCTCATGAAAGCTGATAGCAGTTTTGGGGTTAGATTTACAACTAGAGACCAGTGTCAAGTTCAAAACCATATTTTCAAAAGCATTTTGGACTCAAACTTGACTTGGGCTCGAATGAGCTGGTCTTGACTTGTCATAAAAATATTGACTTGAAGCCAGACTTGAGTCTCTGGTCTTATCTAAACTCTAATGCTACAACATGGCCCTGGCGCAGTTTTTAAAAATCTCTATTTTCTCACCAGAAAGGAAGACGAGTTAAAGGAGGCAAGAGACACAGAGTATAAGATCTGTGATTTCTTCAGAGTTTTAAGCTCCTTCTCTCTGTATCCCAGGACCTGCTCTAGAAAAGCCTTTTCCCAGGCATAGAACTTCAAAATCTTGATACCATTGAGAATCTCATTCATGAGCTTGACTCGTCCATCCATGTACTTCATTTGTATCTCCTGTGGAATAAACAAAAAAATCTGTCATCAAAACATTGCTCGTTTTGACACTAAATTGCATTTTCTTCCATGGTTGGTCCACACACACAAAAAAAATATTCTGTCATAACATACTTAATGACAATTATTAAATTTTTTGGCTGAACAAACACAATGTTTTAATGCTGAACAGGGTTGAATTGGGTTGACCAATTTCCTCTGGTCTAAGCTAGACTTTCATTCACACTGAAGATGGCAATAAATTCCTGACAGCATGTTAAGATATTCTAGAAAACAATGGCTATGAGAGATTGACTCAATCAGCAGCATGCCAAATGTCTGTTGTTTTCTGAAACAAAAATTCAAACTTTTATTGCTATTTGCGAGCATTGTGGTTGCTTCGCTTTGGAGGAAACATGGGGAAACTTCAAAGGAGAAAGAGAAGCCTGAATCCAACCCGCACACCCACGCTGTGCTCACTTCACTATCTAAACCAGCTGTGGACCCTTCATGGTGACTTACGTTAGAGCTCATTTATAGCGCCTATACAGTCTGAGGTTTTGGATAAATATGGATTTTAACGATTTTTTCTTTACCTTTAATGAGAATCTCATTCAAAATTAGCCATCCCTCTTTTGCTAATCCACCAATTTGATTAGCAGGACTTACAATGTAAAAAGCGATTAGTTACTTTATTTTAAAAAGTAAGGTAACCTGTTGCCTTTAAAGCGACAAGTTGAATTTATTTGGATTGAACCCTTCTTATTTACATCACATGCATTAAGGAGCATGTTTCAGATGTTGAAAAACTAAACCTAAATTTAAACTCCCTCAAACCTGCAAGCATACACTGTTTTTAGAATGAGTGAATATGTTCAAATATGTCAAAGTATTGTCTTGCATTTGTTTTACTGTAAAGCATCCTATATGTAAATATAAAGGACATTTTGATTTTCTTCTTTAAGGAGTCCAGGTCTCAAATAGCAGGTAAGTGAGAACACAAATATCCTAATTTAGAACAATGCAATACCTGGAGTTTGCTTCTCTTTCTTGCAATGAATCCGTTCAGAGGAAAGATGAAAATCACTGTGGCAATGCCCGCAAGCGCTGATGGTCCCAAATGCTGAAATAAGTAAAATAAGAAATGTCTTGCTTATTTTTATTGGAAAGCTAAAAGAAATATTCAACCACATTCCCAAATACTGAGATATTATAATAGCAAATAAATGAGCCCTCACCTGCCAAAGAAAAAAGAGACAGAGGGTGACCTCAATGGGTGCCAGCCACACTGCATTGAAATACACCACAAAATCCATCAGCTTCTGTGTATCAGCAGACACCAGATTGACTATCTCCCCTACTGTGCAGGTTCTGCGTGCTGAACTGTTCATAACAAGAGACTGAGGAAAAACAAGAATGCAGAGACAAAGGCACTGATTAAAATTGTGTTGCGTGAAAGTTTAAAACACATTATACTATGAGGAGTTTCGTTAGTCCAACAACATCATCATGGGCAAAAACAGACATCTTCTTAATCTCTACTTTGAGTCTGTTTGGTGCATAAAATAATGGAAATGAATGTTTTTTATAGCATTATACTAAAATATGTACATTTTTATCATGTCTAATTACCCTGAAAGTATTTCTGAAAATACTCCCATTACTCAAAACTCATGCACCATTTACAAAACCCGATAATCAAACCAGGTTTTGTGCAGGTGAGATGACCTACCTTTCTGTAGACCAGACCCATGACAGCTGTTTTAACCCTCATGCCCACAGTAAAGCAGGTGTATGTATATTGGTGGTTGAAAACAGACTGAAGGCAGGACAGGAGGAACATAAGTGTGGCGTAGAAATAGCCCTTCCACAGTGGCGTGTCCTCATCCTTCATAAAGCCTAATAACAGACTTTAAAAAGAAAAAGGTGTAAATGAAGGTGTGATTCAGTACAGAGGAATTAGCTGATTTCTGATGTAACTAACCATTTGGCTAGATTCCCCTTTAACAGACCACATCCAACCATTGTGGTTAAGCTCAAGGTTTACAGTAGAACTTAAACCCACAGCTTTCTTTGAAAATGTTTTAAAATGAAGAACGGACTATTTGTTGAACCTAACAAGAAGTAGCATGTTCAACTGGATAAATGTTTTGCTGAATGCTAACCAAATGCTACAAAGCCCACCTTGGTTATGGTGAGGGCAGAAGACCATGAATGTTTTCACAGCTCCCACCAAAGTCCACCTTTTTTTTGATGCTAGATCCCAGTACAATACATCTACTTGCTACAGTTTGGATCTCATTGCAGTTTGCTGGAAGCTGACTGAACCTCCCATTTAGCTGGCAGCTTTCCTATAGTAACCACAACCCCGACAGTGTTCCTCTACCCTCCCTGAAGCTAACACGTCTACGGCGGACAGAGCACTGTGGTCATCTCTCGCTCTCTCATGCTTTCAGACTTGAAGCCATAATTGCTTCTCTGTGGGCATAAACAGCATGATCTCTGTCTGGCTGGTATGGCGTCTCTGACTCAAGCACCTGCCGCACACTGCCACTTTCTGTTTTTATCCCAAGTTATTGTGAACCGTAAGATGTCTATTCTAAAAATATTTTGATAACCCAGCGAGCTGTCTTAAAAAGCACAGTGGGGCCATCTGTGTTTATCTGAAGGCAGATCTTCACATAAACATAACCCAAGGTCTAACTTACTCTAGATATACCAAAAAGCCAAAGTTTATGAACTTAAACTAAGGATGAGGCCAAGGTGACTCATTAAATCACCTTAGAATTTCTCACCTTAGAACTTGTGGAACTGAAAACATGAAGACATCGTGGACTATAAGGCACAGGGTGCCGGTTAGGAAATATGGTCCGAAGCTGCGCGCAAGTGTTCGTAAGAGACAAAATCCCGAACTCTGCTCCTTCTGAATCTTCCTGAGTAGTTGGGCTTGGTCTGGTAGACGAGATCCTAAAGCAGCACTGGTGCTCATGTGGCTCTCCTGCCTGCAGATGGAGAAAAGGCAAATGGTGGACATGTGCATAAGAGATTGGTGCTAAAGCCTAAATGTCGTCGTTAAGCTTTTTTAATCCCTCTTTGCAAGTTCTAATTGAAAACAGAATGACATTAAAACATCCTGCGGCACAATGCAAGTTTCCACAAATTGTAAAATGCATGGGATCTCTGACATGTGAGGCCTTAAAAGAGGATTTCAGAGGACTGTGTGTTCTAAGGATAAAAGTGTTAACAAGCCAACCAATTGACACCATTCTCCTGTCTCGACCATGTAAGTAGCAGGGCTCCTTTTTGACTTATTTGACATCTGTCTCTTTTAGATGGAAATGTGATTGCATTGATCAAAGCAGCAGATGCACAGCAACATTAACAAACACCATAAATGTGCACGTGCCTCCAAATGTCATGTGTGGAAAAACTTCAATGGAACTTACTGCTGTAATTTGGTGCGCTTTGCTGTCCACTCTTCTTCTAGGTCAGAAATGATCCTCTCAGAAGTATCTTCTTCTCTCAGACTCCACAAATCTTCTGCTTGCAGAGGAGAACGATATCCTTTAAATATTAACCTGGAAGCACAGAAAATACAGACTGAAAATGTATTGCTTTCACTGGACCAAGTATTTTATGGAGTACTTTCATAAGTTGGAAATGGTATTCAAAATCATCTTCAATTCCCTACCCGCTGAACCACCAGAAGAGGATCTTGGACAAGAAGGACGCATCTTGAACAGGACATGCATTCTAAGAAAAGGATAAAATCAAGTTGATTACAAATACACAATATTCACCCAAAAAAATACACACTAACAACCACATTAGTCTTTGGATAAGTATCATTACTTAAAAAGTCCCACTTATCAGCCAATACTGATCCTTAGCAGTGTCTTCCCTGAAACTAACCCTCAAGTGGATCCATACCTTTATTTAAAGTTTCTTTATTCTGTTGAACAACCTGCTGAAGGCTGTACTGAAAAACAATTACTATGAAAGTCACTGGTTACGAGTTTCCAGTTTTCTTCAAAATATCTTATTTTGTGTGTCTTCTTTTTGACAGAAAGACTAACAGGTTTGGAACAAGTAAAGGCTGAGGAAATGATGACAGAATTTTCAGTTTTAGGTGAACTACCCCTTTACCCACGATACAGATGCAATTATATCATCAGCTATAACAAGGCTCGTCCCAAACAGTTCTAATATTAAAACCATAAATAACCAAGTGTGAAAATGTCAACAATCAGTTTTAGAAAGAAGGCCTTCACAGTTTTGCTTTCTTGGATGGAGAAAGCAGTGGCTAGAAATCATATTTGGCAACAGCAAGCTGAGAGTAAACAGAGAAACAGTGTGAAAGCGTTTGTGAGTAAGAGTGGTAGACCTCTATCTGTGCGTGTTTGTGTGCCTTATGTGCCTTATGTGCCACAGTAACACACTTCCACCCACTGCTGACCTCAATGCTGCCCCCTTGCCCATACAGCTATCCACCCAAACACTTACTCTCACTCCCGCCTCCTCACCGGAGGTCTCACTCTTCAGGACGCTGCGAATAACCCTACACAGGAAGTGACTGAGCCAGGAGGGGATCAAGGGGTGTGGCACAGACGTCTGTGGCTACGACCTCATCACAAACACACTAATTCCTTTCTGAGCTTGTTTCCTTGTTTTTCTCTTTGCAAAGAAGAGTCAGATGGACCACTATCTCCTGAGAGATCTGGAGATTAGGTTGCGTGTTGCTCTCCTCTGTGCTGTGTGTGTAATTTGCACACAACCAAACAGTGGGCAGAATGAGTCAAGAATTTAGTTTAAAAAAAGGAGGTATCATTATCCGGGAAGGAGGACCACAGGGTGTCCATGTAGATGAGTCAAACTGACTGCCGGGAAACAGCTCTTTTAGTCAATCGTGATCTCGGCTAATATCTAAGCACTACATACTTGTGGGAGGCAGTAGCTGGATGTGCTACCGCCATTACCATAAATCTCTTGAAAATGGAGGGGTTGAGTTTTATTACATAAAGATGCAAGTAAACACCACAGGATTTGTTTGTGATTATTTTAGTTTGAGGAACAGCTTGCTCCATTCGTACCTTGTGGACGGCTTTGCCTAAGGGAGCCTGGTCTGCAAAACAGCTGAGGAAGAGTTGCGCCAACTGCAGGGCGAAGTAGGAGAAAAAGGCCAAGTACCGCACAATATCCGGAGAGAGACCCTGAAAAGCATAGACACCAGAATCAGCAGATCACATACAAAAAAGAGGGAGAGAAAGAGAGTGCAGGCAGAGTTTCCAATTTAAATGTGCACCACAACCAGGGATTTCCCATACTGCTACTGTGATGTTATTCCAGTACTGATCCACAGACTTCCCAACACGCAGACTTTACATGCTGAACACTCTGTTCCTATAGAACTCTCTAGAACACACCTTGCTGATGGACATTCAAGTGTTCAAGTATCCCTCACAAAAAAAGAAGTATACTTCAAATTAACTAAATAAAGTATACTTAAATGTATTAAAATACAAAAAATAAGTCAAATTAAAATATTTAAGTATACTTCAGATATTAACATCTTACTATGTACTAGTAGCATACCTGTAAGAATACCTCTTGGGACTAGATTGGCCCACTTTGAGTATATAAAAGTATTATTTTAAGTGTACTATAAGTAGGGCTGCACAATATATCGTTTCAGCATCGATATCGCAATGTAATCATTCGTAATAGTCACATCGTGAGTATACGCAATGTTAAGTCTGGATTATAATTTACCATGAAAGTGTTTTTTAAGACCTGTGACTGTGTGAGGTTTTAAAAGCATTCAGGCATAAGAAATTGTACCATTTGTAATTTTGAAAAATTAACAATGATAAATTTAATTTATCTTTTATTTATTTATTTATTTATTATTTTATATCTGATTATTCAATTAGTATATACCTGAATACAGACCAACTCCAATAAAACAATAAAATGCTGTTTATTTAATGGGTATCTTTTTCTTTATTGAATTTCTCTATGCTTGTAGATTGTTTCTTATATTTTATGCATATGCACTCCCCTACAGTCACCCCTATCAATCTAAAATGATAAATTCTTTCCCAAATAGTTATTCAACAAATCTAGTGAAATCTATATATGGTAAAATAAAAAACATATCGCAATGTTAGATTTTTCCAATATTGTGCAGCCCTAACTATAAGTGTGACTAGTCTAATGACGTTTCTCATTTGTACTGCAAGTGAACTCATGAGTATACTAGTAGTATACTTTTGTAATACATGTGGTAATTAAATAATTAGTTTGTCAACTTTGTCCTATACTCAGAATTTGGGCATTTAACTGAATCAACTGCACACACAAACAAACAATTTCTGGTGGTTCTGGGACTTGAACCTGCAACCTTTGGATCCCAAGTCTGACTCTTTAACCCTTTAACTCTTAGTTAACTAGTTTTTTTAGAGGATTATGTAATATGTGAAAAAGATGAATAGGCCACTCAATCAAAACAGTAAAAACAACCTACCAAGTATACTAAGAGTATGTAATTATACATGTAAGTATATGTCAATGAACAAGTATAGGTTAACTTTGCTAAAACTTTGAGATTTTCCGTTTAAAAGTACATCAGGTATAAACGGCAATCGTTCCTGCTCAAACGAAAATTGTGACTTTTGCCTCTACTAATGGGGTCAAAAGTAACAGTGTGCCATTAATGTTTAAAGTGAAATTATTTTTAAAGTTACCCAACTGAGTCTGGTTTCTCTCTAGGTTTTTTTTTCCTTCACTTTCGCCAATTGATGAAGTTTGTTCCTCGCCACTGTCACCACTGACTTGCTTAGTTTGGGACTTGTTTGGACTTCAAGCAGTGAAATTTAACCACACTAAACTGAACTTAAACTCTGAAAACTGGACTGACACAGTTTCAATTTACTAGAACTTCTATGTTAAGCTGATTTGGCACAATCTACATTGTAAAAGCGCTATAGAAATAAACATGAATTGAATTGAATTGAACATTAATTCAAAATGGCACCTAATAATGATAGAGCATGTGAGTTAAAAAAGTTTTTGTTTGTTTGTAAATAATTGTACTTTTGTACCTGCTCCCCCCTATGTATAATTTATTTAAAAGTATTCTGATAGTATACTTGAATAAACTTATTTTTTTGTAGGGGATGTCATGTCCCAAATAACAAATGATCTGTTGTTTATTCTATTAGAAATGGCGCAGTACTGCAGCGCCCCTTCTTAATGTCAGACACATGGGTGTGCACAAGCATTAACAACACAGTAAAGCTTATTTTGAACAGTTAAGGCAAATCATGGTGAAAACCAAAGTCTTTAATGGCCTGCTTTATATAAATGAATTACGTATGAAAAGAGTCATAAAAGGCCTCAAGTCACGCTACAATCTGGAAACCCATAGACTGCTGCTGTTCAAGCCTCCGGCCACTATTTGTTGGTGCGGAGCCAGAAGTAGCTATATTTACAAACACTTCACATGTGCTGTTCATTTTCTGCTCATGCATTTCTTAATATATCGTAGATACGAACTTTAAAGCTTTCAGTGTCCTGAGTAAGCGATTGTAGCACAAGTCATGTTGAGACAGACCTGTAGTAAACATCCGTTTGGCCATGGAGCCCCTTGCCAAGATGGAGGCTTTATTCTTAACCACACCGCAAAATAAAAAAAAACAAGGCCAGTGCGGTTTCAGTGGTCAAAATGTAGGTCAGTCAAACCGTCTTCCCACTCTTATGCAAGCATAAAGTCAACATGCCAGTGGGAAATATGCTTATCTGTCTTTATGTTTTGACCCATTTTTGCATGATATGGTTAAGAACTGCCCAGTTTAATTTCTAAATTTGTTAAACCTGCATTCTTGCTAGCCGTGTTATTGTTTATGAGGCTCATGAAATTGTTTCAAATGTACTTTAGCCTGGTTAATGACATTATATACTTTTGATAATGTTTACACCACTTCTTATTCAGATAAACCCTGTAAATTGTATATTTAAATTGCAAGCAAAGATAATGACTGAAATGTAATACTTTGAGAAAATTTGTTTGATGAATTTAGTTTAATTTGTCTCTCTGCAAAAAGAAAAACACTCATACTGTACTTCCAAATACTGTTAGCACCAATTGGGGAAAATGTCAGACATGCATTTTAAACTAACACCTACAAGGACTTCACCTGAACTCATGGTATGAATGTGACAAACCAAATGCAAACATCGAGAAAATCAACATTGCTAAAAGTAGAAACTGCTGGAACGCTGAGCTACTGCGTGTTTGTGCACACAAGTTTGCTGCAATGTGCATCCGTTTGACTGTATGCTTGAGCCCATGCACGTTTTCATGCGTGTACCTGTGTATCATCCATGTGTTAATACAAACACACGTGCAGGGTTAGTGCAGGGTTTTGTGAATGTGCTGTGAAACTGAATTCCCAGGATTGGGGCTCTTGTCACTTCTCTCACCTGCTCCACAGCCAGCTGGACCTTTGCATGAAGTGGAATAATGGAGCAGAGCACACCCAACAGCCAGAAGAAGAACAGGAAGACGGAGGAACGGCAACCCCGCACTCTCTCCCAATGAATCACACACACCGCTAACACCTGTCAAACACAGAGCTGTTAATGACATTGCTTTCATGTGTTAAACTTACAGACCTTACAAAACATCAGCTAAAGACTTATCACAGATAGCCTTCTTCCTGATTAGGTCTACTGAATGGTGCACATTTAAAGGTGCTAAATAAAGGCTAAAATACTTTAGATTAAAGGGCTAGTTCACTCAAAAATGAAAATGGTTTTATTAATTACTCACTCTCATGTCGTTCCAAAGCCCTGAGAGCTTCTTTCATCTTCAGAACACAAGTTAAGGTATTTTAGATGAAATCTGAGCGCTCTCAGATCCTCCATAAACAGCAATAGTCCCAATTTGTTGTCCATGAAAACTAGAATAAAACATCCTCAAAACATATCATATGCCTTCAGTGGTTCAATCTGAATATTATCAACTATGATTAAAATTAGCTACTACGAGAAAACTTTTGTGCGCACATAAAACGTGCACCCTATACTGACACTGAGGAGAAGAAATTGTTGAATAAATTAATTATTTTAGTTTTATATGTGGACAAAAATATGCATATGGTCTGTTTTGAGGTTTTTTGGTACCTCCCTGTACGCTGAACACGTCGGGACTGTTATGGAGAATCGGATAGCTCGCAGATTCTTAATTCATCTTCTGAAGATGAGTGAGTTTTCAGGGGTATTTATTGTGAGGTTATAAAATGTGAAAGCAAGCATGGCTCAAACTAGTTCAGTTAAAAATAATTATTATGTATCTCTATTATGTATTATTAAATGTATCTGTAAATTTAAAATCTGTAAAAAAAATCTGTAGTTTTTCATATTTTGTAATTCGCTTTTATTATTCCACATTTATGTTTTTGAATTGCATTATGGGATCTTGATCTTCCTTCCCACAGCTTGTAACCTTGAAAAGTTTGAAAGTGACTTTTATTAACATTTGTAATAGTTAATAATACATTTCTATTATTAATAATATTATTAGCATTACTATTAGTAATAATACATAACTATTATTAACATTTTTAATAATTAATACCATATGCCTTCAGTGGTTCAATCTGAATATTATCAAGCTATTACGAGAAAACTTTCATGCGCACATAAAACGTGCATCCTATACTGACACTGAGGAGAAGAAACTTGAATAAATTTATTATTTTTGTTTTATGTGTGCACAAAAATATGCATATGGTTTGTTTTGGGGATGTTTTTTGGTACCTTTCTGTACATTGAACAAGTCAGGACGGTTATGGAGAATCAGAGAGCTTGCAGATTCTTAATCTTACTTTGTTTTCTAAAAATGAATGAGGGTTTCAGGGGTTTGGAAGGACATGTGGGTGAATAATTGACAGAATTTTCATTTTTGGGTGAACTATCCCTTTAAGCCATTTGTAGGATTCGCCCCTAGAAAATGTAAACAGTGGTTCTGTTTCAGTAACCAATGCAGACAGTTAAGGAACAGGTCTGTCTATTCGGCTGACTAACGGAAAAGGGTGAAAGTGTAAAGTGAAAATTCATTACTTCATCCTTTTTGAAATGACACCTTTTACTCATTGTGAATGACTTAAAATAGATTTAATTACATTTAATACGTTCAAATTACAACAATTGAGGCCATGACCCGTTGAGAGAAGAAAGACTAGCAAGCATACTACTTTTATCTGGTCAGCAACCAGCCGAGAACAAAGTGATGAAGAATCATTGTATGCTGTATACAGGTTATTTCAATTAGTTTACAACTTTTGCACCAAAGTCTACACACAAAACATGAAAACCAAATCTGAATGAACCAAATAAAAGAAAAAACAAATGCAGTTTGTTGGAGACATCTTGTGCTATGTTTTAAGACTGATCCATCATTAAATTTGCTTTGTTTTGTCAATGTTATATTGGGGTTTCCCTGTCTACCACAACTGCCTCCACTAATAAAACAACACATGTAAAGTGTGGCCTCTGCTGATCCCACATCTCTCTTAATTACTGTGTCTTTTCTCCATCCAAAAGCAATTTGACATTCTTCATGTCTCAAAACCAGACAGCCATTAGCTCTCGCCAATCCCAAGCTTGATGCGATGTTCATTTTGTTGCAGTATCTCCTAGGTAGCGCAAAACACCATTTGATTATGTAAAAGCAGCCTCCTGGTGCGGTACAGATGAGGGATCAGGACTGAACCCAAGGACGCCTCCTCATAACGAAACCAAAGCCATAGAACCTCAGAGAAATGAGGGTAAACCTTTAAAAGGAACTCTTAATCATGTCCTAATGAAAGACGCCTGTAGAAGTTTGTTGTGCTACCTGGAAACCGAACATGTAAACCACATGCAAACATCTGCATTTATGAGGTTGTGTTTTGACTAATTCTCATGAGAATAAGCCATGACTTCTCCTCTGGACAGTGGGAGGAAGCCAAAGCTTGTAATTATACTGCAGGGTTAAGAGCGAAAGACGACAGAGACAGATCTGCTTCCTGCGGCTTCAATGACAGCACGCAGTGAAACTGGCAGCAGCTTATGGTGGGTAGTAGAAATAACCAAGCTGTACAGCAGACTTCAGCTCCACACATGGATATAAACCAAAAATCCATTACTGAGGGGAACCATTAATCTGAATATTGCAAAGTTATTTATTGTGAGGTTATAAATGTGAAAGCAAGCATGACTCCAACTAGTTCAGTTAAAAATAATTATTAAATAATCAAAAAGTAGATTTTAATGGCATATATACACTAAAAAGTATCTAGTTTTTCGTATTTTGTGATTTGTTTTTCTTATTCCACGTTTATTTATGTTTTTGAATTGTATTAAGGGACCTGATCTTCCTTCCAACAACTTGTAACCTTGAAAAGTTTTAAAAAGTAACTTTATTAACATTTTTAATAAAGTCATACACTATCTGGGTTGGTGTTGAATCGGAAAACATTTATGAATCACAAAATAAGTAAACAGATTAATTAACAGATATGTTTTTACAGCGTACTGCGCCAGGCTATGCAATATTTTTTGTCTTTTTTTCTGATTCAATTTGGATACAACTCTAAAATTCTTGTTATGTCATGAACAGGAAACATGTCAGACTACACATTGCTTCCAGACCAATCATTGCGTGATGTCACGCACAAGCCGATCTAGTGCATTATTCAAGAAACAGGAGTGTAAACAAACAACTTCTATCAAAGGAGCAAGTCTAGTACTGGGTGTTCTGTATACAGAGTTCTTCGAACCTTTCCTCTACTGCATAACTCCACCTAGCAGCACGAAAGCCAACGTCTGTCTTTTGTTTTACTGTTTGAAAGATATGAAGAGAAGAGCTTCTTTGTTTCTCTAACTCAACATCTCAGATGTGACTGAAAAACATTGTGGAGAACTGAAAAAATAATTAACATAGTAGAACTGAATATATTTTTTTAAACATGATGGTCTTTCTGTTTGGATGTTGCAAAGCATCCCAGACATAGCGTCAGTTGTTGTCAACTGTTTTCCCTATTGTCATTTGCAAATCCCAACAACACACTACATTACGGGATGTCACGCACAAGCCGATCGAGAGCACGATGCAAGAGGCAGGAGTGTAGACACACAACTTCGATCAAAGATGCAAGTCAAGTACTGG
>CAIGQW010055671.1:4960090-4970981 GCA_903798125.1 Danio choprae | reverse complement strand
TTCTTCCATGTTCAACAGAATAAAGGCATTCATAAAGGTTTGGAATCACGTGAGAAGTAAATAGTGAGCAAGTTTTTATTTTTAGGTGAACTATCCCTTTAAATCTCATAAAACACAAGATCATTTTTCTAGCCTATAGTTGCCCACATAGAAATCTGATATATGGCATTATATGCAAACGACATATATGACATACAAGTTCATATTCGGATTTCACATATATAAGATGTCATATATGCAACATATATTTTGAAATACTACAAAATTAGCAGTTTCATTTCCCCCCATTAGAAGTACACATACAGCGGGGTAAATAAGTATACCAACACGTCACCATTTTTCTCAGAAAACATATTTCTAAAGGTGCCGTTGACTTTAACTCTCCTCCTCCTCATTGTAAAGAAATATTAGCTGCCTCAGTCCAACATCTACATTATCAGGATGATGAAGATGAAACCAGGGTGGACATTTCAGCAAGACAATGATCCAAAACACAGCCAAGGAAACTCTCGAATGCTATTAGAGAAAGAAAATCAAGCTGCAGAATGGCCCAGCCAATCACCTGACTTGAATCCAATATAAAATACAAATTAAAGCTCAGATTTGATAGACGAGACCCACAGAACCATCAAGGTTTTTACACTGTTGAAGTCTGTGAAAAACTCACACCTGAGCAATGCATGTGACTTCATTCTCCATATGAGAGGCGTCTTTAAGCTGCCAACACCAAAAAAGCCTTTTATATAAAGTATTAAATACGTTTCAGGAGTTCAGTACTTTCTCCTTCTCCAACTAATTTTTCAGATTTTTTTTGTTTGTTTGTTTTATTTTTGTTTATATTGTTTGGGTTTTTACCAAAATCTGGTTCAATTCCATGTCAACAGCTCCTTTAGAAATATTATTTCCAGGAAAAAACATGACGTGTTCAATACTTATTTTCCCCGTTGTATATACTATTTATTATATATACACATGTTTACACATTTTTAATTGAAATGGTTGAAAAAAATAAATGAAATGGCCACTTTTTGCAATATTTCTAAATATATGTTGCATGTATTGCTGCCAGATGGGAAATTAGCGATTACTCTGCTGTGATGACTTGTGATAAATCAAGGACCAAAGGAAAGTGAGTGTTGCATATATGACATATTTTATATATGTGAAATCCAGATATGAATTTGTATTTCTATTTATCAGATCTCTATAAGGATGCAAACATTGATTTGACAAAGTATAGGATCCTCAAGTCAATGACCAAGGGCCTGTAAATTATACTCAGTACCAGTGAAGCCTCTGACAGGAGTTTTAAAGAAAGTGATAATATAGTAGCAGGAAGCCTCACACTGCCCGTGGCGTCAATGACTTGGAGGAAGACAGATATAATCAGCGCTGGTTTGCTAGTTGCCAATTTTACCTCTTGGCTTGACTACTTATAGAGAAGCTCACAACTCAGAAAGAACTGGTGCAAAATTACCAAACTCAAAGAGGAATGTCAAACAGGCAGAATTCTCATATTTTTGGTGAACTATCCCTTTGCAAAACAACATTAAATCATTTTTAAACAGTCTGAGAGCTGCTCTTGTGTATAAATGTTTATAAAATTTGCACACTTTTCAGATGCACTATCGGCGCTCAGTTTTCAGTGGCCAGACCACCTATAGAAAAGCCAAATTACAAAAACATAGCATTATACTGTCAGAACTACTAAACAGAGGGAGATGAATTGATGCATTCTTCCTGGTCAACCATGAATCCACCAATGGTTTGGCAAACCGGCACCGAACAACAATGGCCATCTCATTCAGTCTGCAGTTAGAGAAAAGCACTTCTGGCAGTAAATGAGCCGTAAACGTCATAAAAAGAAAAAATGTTGCATCGCTCTATTGGACGATAAAGCTGTTGCTGAAGAGCTTATGTAAGGTAAATGGTGGCTCGGAGAGAACAAACAACTGTCAGTGTTTTCCCATCTAAAATACTCAAATCAGCACGACTGCCCACTTTTGTTTTTGTTAATCAAATCCAGACAGCTAAATAACAGTCTTACAACCAAACAAGTCAAAGTGGCATTATCTTTTTTATGCTGTGGGGTGGAGCGAAACCGTTTCCCACAGCTGAGTTGCGTGCATCAAAGGTGGACGACATTCAGGGTTGTGCATCAAGTCCTCTACTCTTCGCCAGGACATACACTTCATTATGACTGTTTATTGGATAACGGGTTTGTGGTGTCGAGTGGGACACTAAAAATAGTCAGGATACTAAAATTAAATACAGACGTCACTTCGTAGAATAAGTCAAAGAATTTTTGCTCTCCTGAATGTACAGGAATGAACCCATATGACTTTTTTTAGCGAAATATTTAAAATATATTGTATGCACAACTTGAAAAAATATTTAAAATTATTTGTAAATGTATTTTGATTAGACCTTTACAAATTACAAAATATCCAACATGGTATTTCGAGGGAAAAAAAATTTTGAATGTTTTTTTTTAAATATATTTAGCAACATACATTTAGATTGATTAAAATAAATAAGCTACAGTATGAGTAAATATAAGTAACTAAAACTATATTACAAATATATTACATTTCAGTATCTGATAAATAAAAAGTTCAGAATACAAGTTGATAAGAGAATAAGAGTTAATAAGAGAATTATTGTCACTTTTGTGCAGTTTAACATGCCCTTGATGAATTTTAAAATCAGTTGCATGCTGCATGAGTATATTTTGGCTTTATACTGAAAATGTTTGGGTCGAAATTGTTGATTTTCCTCTTTATGCTATAAAAATCATTCAAATATTACTTAAAGTTCATGTTCCATGAAGATAATTTGTAAATGTCCTCATTTTAATATATCAGAACTGTTTTATTATTAACTTGGTATTAGTTATCAATTAAAAAGTCACTATTTTGACAACTTTAAAGACAATTTTTTCAATATAATTTTTTTTTTTTAACTCTTAGATTCACGATTTTCCAATAGTTGTATCTCAGCCAAATGACAAACCATACATTAATGAAAATACCATTTAGTCAGCTTTCAGGTGAAACATAAATCACAATTTCAAAAAATGGACACCACTGGTATTGTGGTCCCTGGTCAATATCAAGATGATTTCCGAAGGAACATACAATATTGAAGACTACACTGTAAAAAATACTGGGTTTCATAAAATTCTTTCACGCGGTCCCAACACAAATAGATTAATTCATTCATTTACCTTCAGCTTAGTCCCTTTATTCACCAGGGCCAACTTATGAATCGTCAACTTATCCAGCATGTATCCAGAGAATGCCATACCAGCTGCAACCCAGTACTGGGAAACATCCATACACACTCATTTACCCACATACACTGCGGCCAATTTAGTTTATTCAATTCACCTATACCACATGTCTTTGAACTGTGGGGGAGACTGGAGCACCCGTAGAAAACCCACACAAACACGGGGAGAACATGCAAACTCCACACAGAAATGCCAACTGACCCAGCAGGGACACAAACCAGCGACCTTCTTGCTGTGAGATGACAGTGCTAACCACTGAGCCACCGTGTCACCATTAATAGATTGTTAAAACTTATTTTTGTTTAACAAACTTAAGTGTTAAATTTGTCTTTTATGCTGGCATGAAGCAGAGACCAGAGCTTCTGTCTCTAAGCCAGTTTGGCAGAAATAATGCCAGAGTGCTGGTAAACCAGTCAAACTCCACGTCCATTTCATTAGACCCCTCTTTTTCTCTCCCTCTCTCTTTACTCTGGAGCAAAACCAGTCTGGAGAAAATAATGGTGTCATTTTCAACCTACTCTCTCCAGTGCAGATAAATATAGCTCTGGCCACAGAGGTGCCAAACCCATTAAGTCACAGCTTTTGGTAGGAAGTAAGAAAATATCTTTTTTTAAGAACCATCATAAAGTCTGTGGCAAAGGGCCAAGGAGTGGTAAATCCAGATGTGTCAGCCTACGCATGCAATTACGACTTGTGTTGTTTTCTGCCATGCTCCTTCCTTCCTGCTACAGTACGTCTTATGATTCAGTCGCGATCAAATGTCTGACTAAAATGTGCTGTCAAGGTTGTCTTGACGCATCTGTCGTCTACACACATCTCACAGGTTTCCGCTAGCCTTTCGGTTTCTGAGGCATCAGTTACCAGAAGTCAATTATGAGTTGAGGCTTTAATAAAACTGTCAATTCAGTTTATAATTTGGGAACAAATGGGTCAAAAGGGGGGTTTGAAATCACAATTTCGACATAATAATGGCTATAGTATCATAATAGTCATAATCTTTTAAAATGTCAGCATAACAATCATTTATATACGAAAACAAATCTTGTGAGGCATATTTTAGTGTAACGCTTAGTGTAAAGTCCAGTGAAGATAAAGATAAAGCAGTAAAAACTGAATAAAACAGGCTCAGGTAATTCCACAGGAACACTGTAAAAAGCTATTAGGTGACTTAAGTTATTAACTGAATTACATGGGGACCTGTCGCCTTAAAGTTTTTAAATGAATGAATTTATTAAGTCAACTTAAATTACAACAGTCTACTCAATTTTTTGTCAACTTGTCACTTTTAAGGCAAAGGATTTTCTCACTTTAAGTGAAGCAAAAAAAAAAGAAATGCTATTTTTACAGGGTAGACAGAAACAAAACCTTATTTAACACACAACATTACATTACCAGGCCAAGAAGTGTGTAAACTGAGGGACATTAAAATACAAGGATAATGAGTTTAAATAGCAAGCAAGTGTGTGTTACTTAATGAATTGTCATATCAACTGAGTATCAAACAAGAACACACAACAAAGGAAACAGGAAACACATTTTGAAACCATTTTGAAGTAAAAGAATATTTTTAAGTGAAACACTAAATTATTTTCATTCTAAACGTGCCACCGTCTTTCAAATCAACCAATTGTTAACCATTAAATATAAAATACAGTATCATTACTTATATTAGTGCACATCAGAATAACTGTTGTTTAAATGTTCACATTAATATACCTTATACTCTGAAGTTGAAACATTAGACATTTAACGTATATATATTAAAAAAATAAGTTTTATATACACAGAATGAGATTACTTGTCTTTGATTTAAATGTTTAATATTGCCATATTATATTTACACCACTAACACTGCAAATAAACAACTAAGTCTAAAAGAAAAGGTATTTCTTTAGTCATGTAATATCAGGCCAACACTGTAAAAAATGTCTGTATATTAGCAGTTGTCCACATTTTGTCTGTTATTTAAATTTTTTCCCCATTTATTTATGCTTTTGAATTGCATCATGGGACCCTGATCTTTCTTCCAACAACGTTTAACCTTCGAAAAAAGTGACTTTTATTAACATTTTTAATAGTTTAAAGGCATATATTGTCTGTGTTGGTGTTGTATATTACGGTACAACAACCTTGTAATAAGCTGCCAGTACATTTTCTGTTATTTTACAGACTTATTTCTCTATATATTATTTCTTATACATTATATTATTTCAAACTACTAAAATGTCAACAAAAGTCACTTTGTTGAACTGTAGAGTTTTCGACAGAGCAGAGATCAAGCTCCCATAATGCAATTTACAACCATAAATAAACAGAAAACACTTGTGAAAATATGGAAACTGTTCATTATTTTATTACAGTGTTCAGCATGTTCCTGCCTGATTAGCACTGCATTTTTAGTCACAATCTGGGTAGAAAATCTCCTCACATACACCCATGCTAAGATTTTGCTGATGAAATGGATGGAATTCCACGGTAAACACAAAAGGAAAACCACAAAAGGAAGAGTAATCACCTGCCAAATTGCAGACGCTTTAAATGGAGGGTACCTCTGTCTGGAATCCTTTGGATGAGATGATGGTTTGCTCCCACCGGAAGTGGATGCGTCAGGATTTTCATCACTTCTAATTACAGGCTGGTTAAACGAAAATGTATCTTAATTTTACACGTCTATAAACTTGCCATATAATTACGTCTACATGTCAGGCCTATATCAGCAAATGTAACACCTTTATATTAGAGCCAGATCCCAAGCTCTTTTTCCGGCACTTCCACCCTCGTACTCTATAGATATCTGTGTAAGTAGTCTTATATAAGAGGTTATTTCTTTAGATTTGTAAAAATATATAGAATAAGTTAACTCTATTTAAAACAGTGAAAAGTGAAAATCATTCACTCGCACACTTTCCTTTGGCTTATTCCCTGCTTTTTCAGGGGCCACAGCGGAATAAACCACCAATTTTTACTGGCGGATGCTCTTCCTCCTCAGAGAGCCATAACTGCCCTTATGCTAGTTCTGAAATCAGTAAGCATTTTTAAGCTATTTTTTGCTTGTATTCATTTATTCATTCACTTTCCTTCGGCTTAATCCCTTATTTATCAGGGGTCGCCACAGCGGAATGAACCACCAACTATTCCGGCTTATGTTTTACGCAGCAGATGCCCTTCCAGGTGCAACCCATTACTGGGAATCACCAATAAACTCTTGCATTCACACACATTCATACACTATGGCCAATTTAGTCCATCCAATTCACCTATAGCGCATGTCTTTGGACTGTGGGGGAAACCACGAACACGTGAACACGGGGAGAACTTGCAAACTCCACACAGAAATGCCAACTAGCCAAGACTTGAACCAGCGACCTTGCTGTGAGGCGACACTGCTAACAAAATTATTTAACACTGCTAAGTGTTATTTCACCTTGTTTAAAGGAAATTAAACATAAACAAAAATTGCTTAAAAATGCTTATGATCTCAAAACAAGCATAAGCACAAGGTTCTCTGAGTTGGAAATGTACGTGTACATCTTTGGTTTAAATGATTTGAACATGGACAGTGGTTCCATGTGATTACACCACATTATCTTAACAGCTCTGAATGATGTTTAACCAGCACAAAATGTTTGTGTTCATTTAATGTGATTTATACTTGTTCAACAAAATCTATTCTTTCAAATTAAATAGAAAAAACACAAATATTTTAAGCAGGTTGAACATCATGCAGTGTTGTTAGGATAATGTGGTGCTGCAGTGCTATCTCATGGTAATACGTAACTTTTTGATTTAGGGGCTAATTCGTATGAAATCGCACGATCACATTTATAGAATTTAGTATGATTTGATTATTCCCCAATGATGGTTGGGTTTAGGGGTGGGGTTGAGTGCCATGCCTCCTTTTAAAAATCGTACATTTTAGTATGACTGAACTCGTAATCGTACGAATTAGCCACTAAACTGACAAAACGTAAAATAGTTACGCTTCCTCATGAGATCAGGCTGGGTGTAATCACGTGGAACCACTGTCCACAAATGAATCATGTTCAACCAAACTGCACCGGGAGAACATGCATACAGAAACTCCATACAGAAAATCCATCTCCATCTCCTGGTCCATTCTGGACTTCTTGCTTCCTGGAACCAGTGACCTTCTTGCTCTGAGGCAACTTTGCTAACCAATAAGCTACTGTGCCGCCCACTGAAAAACCTCCACAAACATATATTATTTACTTATTATCATAACAATTACAGTACAGTACACAAAACAAAAATACTATAGTGACTAAAAAATCTGACAGATTTTTGTCCTTCTACAGAGAAACGGTCACTTTATATCATGACAGATCATAACAGATTTAATTCTAGCCTTTTATTCAAATCTAAGAATTGATCAGTGAACATAAGCAAGCTCACTTAAGCATACATACCGTAAACATTATTCACTGAATATATTACAAACTTAAGCCTAACTTAAACTATATATCAAATATATATCATAAGACATTACTTTGTCTAAAAAGTAACTAACATTTAACTAACACATCTAATAATGTTTTTTTAGAAAAGTGACTCTAAGATTGTAAAAAAATTGCTTTCCACAGCACTGGAAATAATATACACTGTAAAACAAAATCGTAGAAAATGGAGAACGTACTGGCAGAAAATTACCAGGACATTTTCTGGGTTTTTTTTTTTACAGATTTTCCTTCAATTAAAAAAAAATTCTGTAAAATTTCCGTAAAAAAAGAAATGTAGGGGTAATTTTTTTACAGAATTTTCCTTCTTTTAAAAATGGAAAATCCAGTAAATTTACAATATATCCTCAGTACAATTTACTTTTTCCGTTAATGACTATACAGAAGCTTCAGTAAACTTTAAATAGATCAATTTGTAAAAACACTACCTATAAAAAAGCCAATAGCTTTCCAAACACGGTACAACAAAAGAAGCACAATGTACACAAAACAAATAATACGATTTTTTTTACATTGCATTCAGTAGTTTAATTCAAAAGAAAATTATTAACGCTAAAATTGAAACAGTTAACATAAATAAATGTCACCGAAGGAAAAGTTAATTTATGTGTTACTTCACTTGTGCCATTTACTGTGAAATTTACTAGCAATTTCTAAGCGAGTATCGCTTCTAAGCCCAAATGTTGATGAAAACTTTTCTTGTAAGAGTCTACATGCAAACGCTGGTGGCCCTCCCTCACAGCCCTAAAACACCGTTTGTCATTTCCTCAAAGATTATTATCTATTATACTGTCAATCTGCCCATTAACAAATCAGATTTTTAAGGGAACACTGCAATTTTAAACAGGCACAGAGGAATACAGCATGTGTGGGCCACATCAGGCTGATGCATCATTAAGGTTATTGCCTCTTATTATTCTCCAACTTCAGATCAAAGGCCAGGCACATGGTCAAGAGTCCTTGATTGAAGACTCCAAAAGCTGCTATCCAACATACATGCATCTAAACGGAAAACCTGCATGCTACAAATTCAAGAACAATGCCGTGGCAAGTCTTTGTCTTTGTGTAAACATCGTCCAATTACTTTAACCGTCTTTAATAGGATGCTGTGGCTTTGAACAAACTATAAGCAGGCCTTCTGACCCAAAATAGAAGCTTGTGGAAATCCGTGGGATCGGCCCGCAGACAGCTCACTGGAGCCTGTCCTGTAATCTAATGGAGAATACCACCTACTCACCCCTGCTCAGTGACGTACATCCATTCATTTATGACATAATTCGTGGTACAGATTCATGCTACACAAACACGACTTAATGTTTATTGGCGTACTTTGGCTAAAAATATTTTTGCAGGCCTGAGGAATAAGCGGGAGCTATGAGTCCTTTATGAGCGTTTGACCACAAAGAGCGAGAGTGTTTAACGAAACACAACCGGGAACGAAGATCAACATTTTTTTGTAGTGTCGTCTGAATATTTTATTTTCTTTCTTTCCACAGCTAATTGGGATCAGATGGAGCTCTAAAAATGCTTCAAATTATTAAACCATTTTGGGTTTGGTTTTATATACTTTAAATACTCTGCATTGTTTGTTGATGGTACTGAGACGTTTTTACATGGGCTCTGATAATTACAGTGCCCTTATGTACCATAAAAATTATATGAAAAAAGATGTTTTGTTATTTTAACTTATTTTAATTAGAAGCTAATCAGGTTTCAAGTACATTTTTTAAGTTATACAAAGTTTAACTTAATATTTTCAATTAATCTGATGTAAGTTGAGATGACTAGAATAGTTCATTTGATTCAACCAAAACAAAAGTAAGATAGCAAGAATTTTTTTGTTTACGTTTTCATACATATAAAGCTGTCCTGGTATGGCTTATATCGAAAACAGCAGTTTTATAACAATTGTATTTTTTTAATTAAACATAAAAGGTTTCAACTTGTATTTTCCAAAATGATACTTTTTTTACTGTCTTTGTTTTTTTTACTGTTCATGGTTTTGTTTATAACAAGTGGCCCAGCTGCCATCCAGATGGGCCGCGCTGCCGTCTGTAGAGAAGAGGAGAGACGACACTCACTGTACAGAGGATACTTTCAGTAGAAATCTGAATATTTTTCCTCCTGCATGAATTTCTGAACAAATTAAAACAGAAAACATTAGGTCATGACTTAAAATAAGATGTTATTGAGAAAAGTCACAGTTCAATGGGCTGACTGTTATGAGTTCACTTGTGCTGTATTTAATGGTCCAGAAAAAAGATATTTCAGTTTTCTATTATGACAGAGATGCTCAGGCATCTTAAACACACCCTGAGGGTCATGGCAGATTACGACTTACAGTCACACCTTTTAAACATGTCAGTGGTAGAGTTCCTGAACTTTGCAACAATATTAACTTTGAGTGTTATATAATCTAACTGGTAGGTCATGACCCAACAATTGGTCACAAGTCTGGTCTAATATGACAAAAAGGAAATAAATAATGCTGAATCCTGAAAATATTATGTTACTAATCACATTATTGTTAATGAAGTGTTCCATACTTTTTGTAGTTCATGGCAAAGGCCAGATGTGTAATCAAACAACTCTATTTTGTAGTCAGAAATGAGAACCACCAGTTGTATTAAAGAGGTCAAAACTAAAAAAAGAATTGTTATAACATACTAAAGCTTATATTTAATGTAAGATTTGAACATTTAGATGGAAGAGGGTACATCTGCTTTGGCCCAGTTTTTAAAAGAGTCTATTTTGTTTGGCGTGTAACATTCGAGACTTGGATTTAAAATGCCCACTGCTATAACTGGTTTTGGGTAACACTTTACAATAGGGTTGTATTATTTAATGTTAGTTAATGTATTTACTAACTTGAACAAACAATGAACAATGCATTTATTACAGTATTTATTTATCTTTGTTAATGTTAATTAATGGTAATAAAGTTGTTCATTGTTGGTTCATTGTTGGGCGGGCCAGTTGGCATTTCTGTGTGGAGTTTGCATATTCTCCCCATGTTCGCGTGGATTTCCTCTGGGTGGGTTTATTCAATTCTGGGTGGAATTAAATAAATTGGCCGTAGAGTGTGTGTGTGTGTGTGTGTGTGTGTGTGTGTGTGTGTGTGTGT
>CAIGQW010055671.1:4941076-4959990 GCA_903798125.1 Danio choprae | reverse complement strand
GTGTGTGTGTGTGTGTGTGTGTGTGTGTGTGTGTGTGTGTGTGTGAATGAGTGTGTGTGGGTGTTTCACAATACTGGGTTGCAGCTGGATGGGCATCTACTGCATAAAATATATACTGGAATAGTTGGCGGTTCATTCCGCTGTGGCGACCTCTAAACTAGAGACTAAAACGAAGGAAAATGAATGAATGATAATACATTAGCAAAGCCTACAGTAAGTACAAATGTAAAACATTATAGTTCTATAATGTGAATTTAAGTCAATGCAATTTAATATGAATACAATAAGTATTCAGTTTTGCATAAGTACATAGTTAAAGACACATAATATAAATTGGGAACAAGTGTGATTGCCATTTTAAGAGGTCTCAGCCTGCCTAATTAGAACAGTGGTGAATCGATAATCTTCACAAACACAAACCTACAAACTAACTATGATTAATAAATGCTGTACAAGCATTGTTCATTTACAGTTTATGTTAGTAAATACATGAACTAACATCACCTAATGAAAACTAAGTGTAAAGTGTGACCTAGTTACACATAATAAACTATAAGCTGGACACTACTGTGATGTACTTCAAGAACAATATGTTCAGTATAGGTTGCATTCCAGGTTCATTGGAGCCTACAATTCTGCAAAACCTGAACTATTGATTGCACTTTTCAGATAACACATCTACAAGTAAGCTGTTGTTTGCTGAATGTATAATGACAGTTGAGAAATGAAAGCAGTAGTGCCAAAAGATTAAAGCTAAATGTGTTAGAAAATAGAGTTCCTAAACACAACCAATAGTGTTAAAACCACTGATCTATAATAGAGATTAGACATTATATATAAATCAGGGGTTAAAACACACATACTGACGCACACAGTTTTAGCTCAGCTTTGAGTTCTTTTGTTGGACCATGTTTCATCAGACTCGTGAGCGTTCTGAGTCAGAAGTCCAACACTATACCAGATGAGCTGGCTACATCAGACAAGTTGTACATATGAAAACACGTGATGCGTATATCATTTTAAACATCATTCAAATGTTTTGAGGTCTACATGCATATTGTGTAAAAAAAAACATAAAATTAGTCTTTATTAATTAATAATCTGCCCAGCAAGCATAGTTGAATTAAATCATTCTGGTTGATAAATCTAAAAGTAGTATTTACATAAATCCTAAATAATGTGATCAGGCTTATGTAAGTTTTTGAGTGTCACTAAATAAAGAAATCCCTGCTGATTACATATACAATTTTCCTACCGTTGCTTATTTTCTTTGTTAAAAAAAGCAGACAAAATCTATTTCAGTTCGTAATTAGATGACGAGTTTTTCATATTTATCAAGCAGTAAAACTCCCCATCTCCCAAACGATACACTGATATGGCTACAATGATCGATGGGACAATGTTCAGCTTCACACAAGGTAGAATTGTAGAATGACTCAAGTCATTATTCCACTTCATTCTGCAAAACCAAACCTCATTCTACAACTAAACAATCTCTACGTCACTGCACATGCTCAGTACTTTCCAATTTCAATTTTCAGTCCAATTAGGTGTTCACATGTCCTCTCAGACAAAAAAGCTCCGTACCACCCCTTCCAATCCAATTGAACTCAATCGTATTAATTCAGGTGTTTACACGAAGGCTTTTCAGTCCAATTGAGTCATCAACTCGATACTCAAATTTATCATCCTGACCCTGAATACACCTTAAATTAAGATATTTTTGTTAATCCAATGACCAGTGGACCACAGTAATTAAATATCATTTCCAGAGATCGTTGAAAGCATTCTCAACTGAACTGCGTTCATAAATAACAGTGTGTTCATCTGTTTGAATGAATGCAAACAGTCACAAAAGTCACCCCCTGACCCAATTTTTAAATGTTATCAGATGTGTTGCTGAATGATTTTAGTCAGGTGGGATTTATACTTTGATGTCTGAAATGGTTTGAAGGGAAAAAAATATATAAAATAAATACAATTAAATATTACAACAGTTCTTATACAAACCAACACATTTTGTGTAGTTTTGTGGCTATAAGGGTCAGAAACATAAGCTGATGCTTCCCATATTGTTTATTTTTCTCATTATCACATATATATTTTAAGCTTATTTTATAATATTACTGCCAATAAAAAACTGTGAAAAAATGCTTTCGGCTCAAAGAACTGGACAAAAAAGAAAACCGGTGTCCATAAAAATAAGTCTTCCTTATCTACTTGTGATCCAATTGCCCAAAATCCAGCTTATTTCTGTTTTTTGAACTAACAAGAAAGTTGGAACTTATGTTTGCTTAAAATAGAAAATTTCACTTTAGATTTTTCATAGATTTTTCTATTGGCACTTTAAAAAACAAATACATTTACTTATATCAGCTCAATTTGTCTCAAATGCAAAAAAAAAGATATTTGATTAACATTGCTTCAGTCTTTTGTGTCAGTTCGCAATATTTCCAAACATCTGCTGGTGGAGACAGAAGCGTCTGTGTCAAAATTTAACATTACTAATAAGCATTTGTATATTATTTTGCCTGTGATGTGCAGACTCTTGCTTGTTTGTCGGCTCATTGTGAAATCTGATTCATCCCAGTCGGCTGAGGTCTGTCTGGACATGAAAGCCTGAACGCCGTAGCTAGGTGCAGATGCGAAACAAGCCTCTGACACCTTTCCTTACACTAGTCTATTTGTCAAAAAGGCACAGACAGATGCAGAGGCATGCAATAGCTTACATCGGCCTGCTGAAATCACACAGTCTGCAAAAGCAGCCTGTTTTCGAGCAGTTTAACAAGGTCTGCAGATGAGAAGAAACATTTCAGAGGACAAACGGTCCAATACTGGCGGTAAAACGTCTCCTTTCCCTAGTTTAAATAGCGGACTATAAAAAGAGGTGTGTGTCTACTGGAAGAGACAATGCAAATTTAAATCTGAATTTGATTCTTGTGCTGTTGTCTTTGCGTTTATGAGTTGGTTTGCTTTTCCAGGGGGATACCACTGAACAGCAGTAAAATAAAAAGTGTTGGACCAATTTCCAAACTTGCACCAGGGTTGCGTAACAGGCGCAAGCAAGTAACCCAGTTCCTGACCACAGGCTATTATATGCAGCAGTTTTTCCCCTGAGTCTGCTGGGCTTTGCAGGTGATTTTAATTCTTCAGACCCACTTTATATTAAGTGTCTTTAACTACTATGTACTAGCCGTTATGCACTTAATGTGTATATGCATGTTTTTACATTGTACTTACAGTATGTTTAAAATTCTGAATGTATTTGGGTCCAAAAAATTTAATTTATTAAAAATGTGTCTTATTTTTGATCCTATTTGTAAGCATCTAAAATAAATTAATAACACAAACTAAAAAAAAACAACATTAAAAATCCAAGAAAATATTAACAATTATTAAGTTTAATCCACTTGTCAGTGCTAAACATTCCTAAATGACCTGAAATATAATCTCAATGGTGCTGTAGTGTAATTCAGTGAATTACAGATAATTGACAGGGTTTTTGGAAACAGCATGAAACTGTGAAATGACCAAATATTTAGCTATATATTTAGCTAAAAAAGTCACTTTGAGGTCTATGTATTTGCAATTGTCACTGACTGTCAAATCAGTTTATTACTTGATTTACATGAGATATGGTTTAAAAAATAACATAGAGAGAAGTCTGTTAAATAACAAAAAGTACCGGCAGTTTATTAACAGGTTTACTAACACAAACACAGACAATATATCACTTTGAACTATTAAAAATGTTAATAAAAGCCACTTTTTCAAACTTTTCAAGTCTAAAGGTTGTTGGAAGAAAGATCAAGGTCCTATAATGCAATTCAAAAGCATAAATAAATGGGGGGAAATAAAAGATAAAAACATGAATCACAAAATACGGAAAACTGCTAATTTACGGATATTTTTTACAGTGCTAACAAGCTGCATACTGTTCACAAATTGTTATTTCAAAACTTAATAAAAACAGCAAGATATACTCTTTTTAATATAATACAACATGCTATAAAAACAAATATATATTTTGTTACTTGGTGTGTATAGTATATATGTCAGGACTATTACACTGACAATATTCAAGTTATTTGTAACATTAAATTAGACTTAAATACATTTAATATGTTTTCTTCATATAAAAATGACTGTAAATTTAAATGATGCAAACACAAAATAGGATGTCTCAACTTTCAATTTTATCTGTAATTAATGTTGTTGTTACATACATAATTAAACTGTGTAGCCTATTCTTACCACTTAACCCACCCATAAACTTAACCATACCATGAAATGTGTCCCTAATCTTACCTGTATTCCACCTCAGTAACACCTAAGTATTTTGCAATTGAATATGACTACAATAAGTATTCGGTTTTGAAGTACATAGTTAAAGACACATAATATAAATTGGGAACAAGTGTAATTGCCATTCTACCAAGGTCTCAGCCTGCCTAATTAGAATAGTGGTGAATCAATCATTTTCACACACAAAACTACAAACTAAATCTATGACAAAGTAACAGAGCTTGATGTTGAAATGGTATCTCTTCAATCAGTCTTCTGCCTGAACTTTTGGTAAGACAATTGCACACATCACTCCCTCAAAAACAATCTGGAAAATTCCAGAGGTTATACCTCAAAGTATTAAGCAATCAAAAATTGTCTAACATCTAAAAACATGAGTGTGAAATTTAATTATACACTTTGTGCATGTTACAGTAATCAGCTACAACACATATTTTAAAAAGCTTGAAATTACATCTTTATTCTTCACTCGTGCTTGCATTATGAGCTACTAATTTTAAAAAACAAATACTTAAAGCGATAGTTCACCCAAAAATTGCAAAAATTGTAATTCTATTTACTCATACTTAAGTGGTTCCAAACATTTATTTTCACTAAAGAAGATATTCTGAAGAAATCTGAAAACTGGTAACCATAATCATCATGTTAAAAATTACTTTGCTGCTTGTTCAAACTACTTATTTTAAATGAGTTGAAACAACACAACTTTTTTGGGGGGGGGACAAACTAAATATTTTTGTGATCCACTTAAATTTTTAAAAAAGATTAAGTTAACTTCATTCAATCATTCATTTTCTTTTCGGCTTAGTCCCTTTATTAATCTGGGGTCGCCACAGCGGAATGAACCGCCAACTTATTCAGCATATGTTTTACACAGCGGATGCGCTTCCAGCTGCAACCCATCTCTGGGAAACATCCATACACACCCATTCACACTCATACACTACGGACAATTTAGCTCACCCAATTCACCTATACCACATGTCTTTGGACTTGTGGGGGAAACCGGAGTACCCGGAGGAAATCCATGCAAACAAGGGGAGAACATGCAAACTCCACACAGAAATGCCAACTGACCCAGCCGAGGCTCGAACCAGCGACCTTCTTGCTGTGAGGCGAATGTGCTACCCACTGCGCCACCGTGCTGCCCCAAGTTAACTTCAACATAGGCTTATTGTAAAAACATAGCCCTATATACATTTTTGGAGATCGGGAATTATGTAAAATTAAAACGAATGCTACGGGACGGTATGACGCCGTTTCTTTTTGCGCTTACCAGCTGACCGCTTACCTCCTTATGGACAGCTTTTTTACTTTTACCAGTTTGTCCAGTGGCTCGCCGCGTACGTTGATGGACTTGTGATGTGGAGCGGAGTTGACCGCGAGTCCAGCAAAGAATGGTTCCAGAAAGCAGGTAAGACAAAAATAAAAGCCAAAAAAATTAAATAAACAAGTTATTAACAGGGTGAGAATGTGGTAAAATCTAAAAACGTGTTAAAAATCAGGCTACTGCGAAGGTTTTTCTTTTTCTGGACTGCTTTTGAAAACGCTGTCGGTTGGGTTTAGGGAAGTGGGTGGCTGCTGGTCAATTGGTGCTTTTGATAACACTATTGGTTGGGTTTAGGGAAGGAGGAGGGTGGGTCAGTCGATCGCTCAGTCAGTCAGTCAGTCGACAGCGACCTCTGGTGGATTTACGCGAAAAGAGCAGGTACGAACAGGACTCTCGAGAGAAATTTGAGATCTCAAAAAGTGTACACAGTGGCCTGGATTCTAGAAAAAAAAACTGTAAAAAAACATACTTCCTGGGACGCATTTGGTGCTCTCCAGAAATGTATATAGGGGTACGTTTTCAGAATGAGCCTGGCTTGGTTAACTTAATCGATTTGTGTTAGGACAACATGAAGAAATTGTGTGGAACCCAGCATTTTTTACATAGTAGGTAAAATAAATACTGGAAGTCAATGGTTACAGGCTTACTTCTTTTCTTTAAAATATCATCTTTTGTGTTTACCAGAATAAAAAAGGCAAACAGATTTAAATCAAGTAAAGGGTGAAAAAAGACAGAATTTTCAGGTTTGGCAGAACTTTCCCTTTAAGATTAAAAACAACCTCTTCAACAAATTGAAGCTAAATATATCAAACGGCCCCTCAGCATACATCGAGGCATGAGTGTTCTGTCCTCCTTAAACGGTGCAAACAAATAAACAGAATTGTGCCCGGAGCTCTTAGACATTACTCCACCACAGCTATGTCTAAGGCTGTCTGACCAGAGCCTTGGAAAGGAGGTGAACACATTATTTCTTTCCACACTTGTAGACATATTACATGCCTGCAGAATTGAAATGCTCACTTAATGCCTTTATAGACTATTAATTTGGGTAAAAACATCATCAGGTCATCTTAATGATTATACAAACCTGAACCTATCATCAATTAAGCATAAGATGTCAAAAGCCCATCACATAAAATATAGTTGTGGTGCTTAAATTGCACGTTATCCGCTAACCATAAACTCTTAGCACATTATTCTAATATATTACACCACAAAATGATTTTACATATCTTGATTAAATACAGTTTCATTTGAAACATAACAAGTGTTAACACGGTACTACTTTTTTTTGTCCCCTGGAGGCAATCACGTTATTTCTTTTTTAAATTCAGATGGTTTGATCTCACTTTTTTTTTTCCTTTCCTACATTACATCACGCCCCATTTCACACATTATTCAAAGCCAAAACTGTCCAGTCACGTCAGCCTAGAATCGGATTCCCATAACTAACTCGCAGTATAAACTCTACAGGCCGACTTCTACCTACAGTTCAATGTTTGTCTAATACAAATCACAGTTCCATAGCAGTCAGCACTTTCTTTCTTCAGATGGCCAGGCTCCACTTTTATCACTTTAGTGAAATATGTGCAGTATGCATTAATCTAAGGCACAGCCACTGAAGCCATTGATGGCTGACTTGGATGAAACATCACATTCTGCACTTCGCAAACGTTTATACACCACGAAAATGACTTTGAGAAGTTCACGTACTGATTTGCTAAACGGTTCCACTAATTACTAAGGGTGAAATACACAACAGCCATAATGCAAAGGGCAATTGCATATGTCTACGCCACTCAAATACAGCAATGAGAGCAATTAGGCAAGTGTAAAGTTGTATACAGTATACTCTTTTATTTTATAACTGCTCACAAAGGCTCCATTTACCAGAAACGCAAAAAAAAAGAAACCAAAGTAATCCTGTGAAATGCTGTCAGTTTAAAATAACTACTATTATTAAGGATGCACGATATTGGAAAAATCTGACATTGCGATATTTTATTTTTCTACAATATTTCTTGCGATATTGAGAAAACTTCACCAGATGAAATCAATAGGTCTATTTGGAAAGAATTCATAATTTAAGATACAATGGGATGATTTTATAAGGGAGAGCATCTGCACAAAATATAATAAACCAAACACAAACATTGATAAATACGGTAAAGCAATGATACTGTACAAATAAAATGCTATATGGACATCTAGCAATATTCAGAAAGATAAATTTAAGAATCAAAGGTAAAATAACACTGTATAGTTTTCATCGTATATTTACATAAATACAAATTATCTTTCTTAAAGCCTGGATACTTGAAACTGACTTTTAAAAAAATGCTCACAGTCGCAGGCCCTAAAAACACACATGAATAATAAACACTTTGGTAACTTTATGGTTAAACATTGTAATGATAAATCATAAGTGTTTTCAAATATAGCTCCTGGTCAATAATAATACCAGTTCAACATTGCAGATTATGCGATGTAACTATTGCAAATGCGCATATTTCGATATCGATGCTGAAACTATATATTGTGCAGCTCTTTTTAGCATTAATCGAGTATTCATTGTCATGCGACTCTTTAGAAATCTTTCTAATTTGCTGCTTATGATGACTGATTATTGGTTCCCAGTTCTGGTGTATAGTTCTTATTATTATCATTGTTTCATTTTTGGAGGAAAACTGTTATATTTTACTTGTCAGGATTTAATTTTTTTTATGTACAGAAATATTATGTTATGAATGTCTTTACTGACACTTTTGATTAATTTAATGTTCCCTTGATGGATAACAATTGTTTTTTTAGAATACTTTTGAATAAAATGTGAAAAATCACAAAAATACAAAACCACTACTGTGTTCAACATTGATTATAATAAAAAAAATGTTTCTTAAGCAGCAAATTAACATAGATTGATTTTGAAGGATCATGTGACACTGAAGACTAGAGTAATGATGCTAAAAAGATTTGCTTTCAATCACAGGAATACATTTTAGCACAAAATATATTCACATTTGAATTACTATTACATAATATTACCATTTATATTGTATTCCTGGAGCTTTGGTGAGCACAATATTATATTAATATTTTGGCCTCACGGTGGCACAGTGGATAGCACATTCGCCTCACAGCAAGAAGGTCGCTGGTTCGAGCCTCGGCTGGGTCAGTTGGCGTTTCTGTGTGGAGTTTGCATGTTCTCCCCGTGTTGGCGTGGGTTTCCTCCGGGTGCTCCGGTTTCCCCCACAAGTCCAAAGACATGCGGTATAGGTGAATTGGGTAAGCTAAATTGTCCGTAGTGTATGAGTGTGAATGGGTGTGTGTGGATGTTTTCCAGAGATGGGTTGCAGCTGGAAGGGCACCCGCTGCGTAAAACATATGCTGGATAAGTTGGCGGTTCATTCCGCTGTGGTGACCCCAGATTAATAAAGGGACTAAGCCGAAATGAAAATGAATGAATGAATGAATGAATTTAATATTTTAATACATTTCATTTAATCAATTTATATTTCATATTAATTTAATATTTTCTTCTTTTAACAGATCTTAATGTTTCCAAAGATTTGGCTGGAAATATAAGTGGCTATAAGAAACCTTTTTTATACTGAGGTGATATGTTATATGTTAAACTCACTGTAAGTTTAACTGTCAAAAAAAGTCAAACGCCAAAGACTTACACTAGTTGGACTCGTTTGTGTGTGAGAGTGCCACCTATGGGCCAAAAAGGGAAATATTACAACAAATATCCTAATAATTAAACACCAAAAGTGATATTTTGCGATACCTTAATTTAACACACAGCTTCCGTTGTTTGTCATCGTTGTCTCCACAAACCGTCTTCTCCGTGTCACATTTCCAGAAACATCACACACACAACCACCCACAACTGTACGTGCTCGAACGTAGCGACGTATCGATGACGTCACTTACAAGCGCCACAACCTTCATTTCTAATATATAATTTTCTCTTTACAGTGAGGTAGATATTTGTATTTTTATACTAGAAATGCAGACAGCCGCGAAGTGTGCTGTGAGACTTGACCTCAGTCGTGTTTTTTGTCCGTCAAGCGTATGGAACTGTCGTGCAGTAAACAGAGGTAACGTGTGTATGTACTGTATGTGTGTGTGTGTGAGCTCATGACAGCTGAGATCACATAACGTTACTGTTGTCAAGAAAACAACTCCGAGTCCTCCAACTTCAGCTGTAATACTAGTTATAAATGCTGGCTTTTAAGTTATGGACTGATTCTAGGAATAATATTAGTAATCGTCGTGTGAAAAAAAAAAGTCGTACGATTTGGGAAGGTTTCACTGTTCTGATGAAAAGTTTAGGACATGATGATGTTAACATCTATTTTGTTGTTGTTTCTTTTGTAAACTGCTAATATAGTTTCTTCCGAATTATAAAATAAATATATAACATAAAATATAAATATATAACGTATATAAAACAGCACAATATACGTTTTAACTTCAGAAGAGTTGGTGGAATAACTGTGGTTTTCAGTCACAACAAATGAAGACATTTGTTTTTGTCTTGAGTACATATATGGGATATTCTACCAGAAACGTCTGTCCCTGGAATAAAAACATAAATACAGTGAATAAAAAGTATCTCATCCAAAAAAAAATTCTAAAATGGTTGGCTTTTGTATTAAGGTAAAGTTGGTTTTATATTCGCTCATTTGTTCATTTAATGCTCTCTATATATTTTACCACTCTACTTTTAATATTCAGTCTGAATTAGCATGTAAGTAAGTATGACTTGAAAACAACGTTAGCACTAGTTATTTGACTGTGAACAATGTTGTACTTTGATAGTCATTGGGTGGTAATATGATTTTACTATTTAGAATGTGCAAATATTACTTTTCAGAAATTATATTATTAAGGAGAATGTCTGAATGTCCGAATATAAAACTGACTTTACCTAAATGCCTGCTGTTAGTTGTTCTGTAAAGGAATATGTCATTATTTTGGTTCTCAGATTTTTGTTCTTTATTAAAAACACTTTACAAATTTACAAACCGTCATTGTCCTTGTCCTCAGCCAAATTGAACCTACAGCTTTAATAGTTTTGTTATGCTAAAAACTTCAGAAATAGCAAGTTTACGTTCTTATCATTCACATCAATTGATTAAAAACATGAAGTTATGAATTCTACAAATAAATTCTACAAATATATAATACAAAAAAATTTACAATGGTCCCCATGTTTCGGTCAGTTCTGTCACATTTGCATTAAATTTAACATAAAATGCGTGCAATACACCTTTAAGGCTATGATTCAAAGGAAGTGACATCATTTGATGGAGAAGCTGACAGTGATCAAGGATGCGTTCTGTCATTGAGTTGTATGATTTTATGCTTGTTTTTGTATGATTCTTTTGAAGACGACAAGCTTAAGTCAGGCCCTGTAACGTATTTTTCGAAGTTTCTGGTAGAATGTCCCCTTTATTAAAAATACATTACAAATGTACAAACTCTGTCAATGTCCTTGTCATCAGCCCAATTGAACCTACAGCTTTAATAGTTTTGTTATGCTAAAAACTGTTATTTAGGAAGAAAATAAAAAGTTCAGAAATAGCCAAATTTAAGTTATCATTCACAACAGTTGATTAAAAACATGAAATTATAAAAAAAATTCTACAAATATATAATACAAATAAATTTACAATGGTCCCCATGTTTCGGTCAGTCCTGTCACATTTGCATTAAATTTAGCATAAAATGCATGCAATACACCTTTAAGGCTATGACTGAAAAGAAACTTGACTGATTTCTGTGAGAATCTTGGGTCCATGCAGGTTCCAATAGGTTTTCTGCAGTGTTTGTGATGATTGGGATGCAGTTCAACAGATAATTCATTGGAAAAATCTACCTTCTGCCACTTCCAAATGATTAACAAAAATTTATCAACTATAATTTATTGTTTGTTGCTCTTACAACAGGGATCGACGACAAGACTTTTGTCAGGTAGTGTTGAGTTATTCAAATCATCTGGTGAAATATTATTCATATCACAATATATATCGCAGAAAAGAAAAATATCGCAATGTCAGATTTTTCCAATATCATGCAGCCCTAATTTGTGCTATTTTACAGATGTGAAGTAATTATTATAGTTTTAAAAGTGGCAAAAATCTTAATAAATAATTGGAAGATGTGCCTAAACATGCATTCAGTGACGAAGCAAACTAGTCTTGCAGAGTAACTGTGTTTTTATGTGTGCAGTTAATGGCTTAGTGTCATGCAGAAGATACAGCATTCTTCCTCCACCTCGCGATGAAGAGGAGAAGGCCATGCTGGACAGTATGTTGAGGGTTGACCACGCAGGAGAATACGGCGCCAATCGCATCTACGCTGGCCAGATGGCAGTTCTCGGAAGAACTCAGACAGGGCCTCTAATCCAGGTACGTCCGTCTTTTGTCTTTTAGTGTTGTAGGGGATCAACCTACGTTAAAAGATCGATCAGGGATTCATTAGCTCATCTCAAGGAATCGAATCTTGAAGATTTGAATCACTTGATTCGACTCAATTGAGTCAGACTGAATCTGATTAGAAGATTCACACTTTATCTACCATTTGTCCAGCAAATAGAAGACATCGTATTTTATCAATATTGTTTATATTATTTCCGTGGCCAACGATAATAACATAACACCGTATTGGGTTAACTTTTAGCAAGGTAACAAAATCTACAGCTCGAGGCAATGACTTAGAACACAGGTGTTCCAGTTCCTGGAGGGCCGCAGCTCTGCACAGTTTAGTTCCAACCTTGCTTCAACACACTTACCTGTAGGTTTCAAACAAGCCTGAAGGACTCAATTAGTTTGATCAGGTGTGTTTAATTAGGGTTGGAACTAAACTGTGCAGAGCTGCGGCCCTCCAGGAACTGGAATTGACACCTGTGACTTAGAAGCACACAAACACGAACACAGTTCTTACAAAATGAAAACAAAGATTTATTGAGCTACACTACGATACATGATACTAACTAATTAATAAGCAAACAACATTATGTGTGAATGTGTGTGTGCATTTGTTTGTTGTTTGCTTATTAATTAGTTAGTACCATGTATCGTCCCACAGCCAGTTCAGAGGATGCAAAATGAGTTGACAACCGTCCCAAATTAATTCTTGTACTTCTTACTAGATCTTAGAATCACACCCGAGAAACCACACTGATTGGTTGGTGACTCGCTTCAGTGACTTGCAAATGTCACTAGCTTTTGTTTAGTACCAGACATCATACATTTCAGACACATACAGAAGGTTTCATCTGCTATAAGGGTTAAAAACCATTGATTAATGTGGTTGGTTGGAATAAACACATAGCATATGAAGAAAACTATGACATATTATTCAAATTTACATCTGCCTTAGTTGTAACACTTCAAGGGATTGTCTTTAATTCATATGCATTAATTCCAGAGATCCTTTGTCTCTACAAAAGTTTGTGTCCAACATGAGAGCACATGACCTGGGAGTCATGGAAAAGAGTCTCGTGAGGCAGTTAGTTAGGTTTCCTGTTGAAAATCTTGTAAGGCATGATTGTTGGGTGATTAAATCATTTACAGTTTGGTACAGGGTCCCCAGAACATCTGCGCACAAAGTATTGGTGAAAATAGTCAAATCAATTGGCTCTCTGTTATCGTGATGGTCTTCGTGAAGACTTCGAGCCAGTTCTAAATGACTGAGACAATGTGGCGCCTGACCACGATTTCAGATTCGGACTGCAATATGCCAGTGAATTCCAACAGTGTACATACAGTTGAAGTCAAAATTATTGTGATTTTTTTTTTTTTTTTTTCAAGTATTTCCCAAATGATGTTTAGCAGAGCAAGGAATTTTTCACAGTATTTCCTATAATATTTTTCTCTTCCGGAGAAAATCTTATTTGTTTTATTTCAGCTACAATAAAAGCAGTTTTTTTTTTAAGGTGAATATTATTAGCCCCTTTAAGCAATATTTTTTTCAATTGTCTACAGAACAAACCATTACTCTACGATGACTTGCCTAATTACCCTAACTTGCCTAATTAACCTAAATATCTAGTAAAATATTATGTACTGTCATCATGGCAAAGACAAAAGAAATCAGTTATTAGAAATTACTTATTAAAACTATTCTGTTTAGAAATGTGTTGAAAAAATCTTCTTTCCATTAAACAGAAATTGGGGAAAAATATACAGGGGGCTGATCATTCAACTGTGTACCAGGTTTAATAAAATAGCTGTTGTAAATGTGCCTTTCACACCTACAGCATATGTGGGACCAAGAGAAAATACATTTGGAAAAGTTCAACGAGATTCTGGGAGAGCATCGGGTTCGACCGACACTATTGTTGCCGCTGTGGAATATCGCTGGGTTTGCATTAGGTACGTTCCTAAGTAGTTGTGCTTAATCACTTGCTTTTACACTGTAATTTATAATAATAAGCGTTGACTGGTGGTTTCAGGAGCTTGTACGGCTCTTCTGGGTAAGGAAGGAGCCATGGCCTGCACTGTGGCTGTCGAGGAAAGCATCTCGGAGCACTACAACAGCCAAATCCGAACACTGATGGAGGCTGATCCAGACAGATACACAGAGTTACTACAGGTAATACCAGTACTGAGCATGCACATTTACAGTCGAAGTCAAAATGATTAGCCCTCTGGTGAATTTTTCTTTCTTCTTTTTCAAATATTTCCCAAATGATGTTTATCAGAGCAAGGAAATTTTCACAGTATTTCCTATAATATTTTTTCTTCTGGAGAAAGTCTTATTTGTTTTATTTTGGCTAGAATAAAAGCAGTTTTACATTTTATTTAAACTATTTTAAGGTCAATATTTTTAACCCCCTTAAGCAATATTTATTTTCGATTGTATACAGAACAAACCATCATTATACAATGACTTGCCTAAATAGCCTAGTTAAGCCTTTAAATTGCACTTTAAGCTGAATACTAGTGTTCTGAAAAATATCTAGTAAAATATTATGTACTGTCATCATGGCAAAGATAAAAGAAATCAGTTATTAAAAATGAGTTATTAAAACTATTATGTTTAGAAATGTGTTGTAAAAATCTTCTTTCCATTAAACAGATATTGGGGAAAAATATATAGGGGGGCTAATAATTCAGGAGGGCTAATAATTCTGACTTCAACTGTATAATAAAGCTGTTAATTGTATATTTAATTGCCACTTAAAGGATTGGTGTTTCTGAAATACTGCAGACCATAAAATATCATAAAATACAAGCACTTTGAGACTCAAAATATACTGTTAAAACTAAGGGTGCTTTCACACATAGACGTTTGTTTTGGAACCTGTCTCATTTGCCCCCTCAGTGCTGGGCATATGTGAACACTGTAATCAGATCCGCACCAAAACAATCAGTCCTAAATGAGGTGGTCTCGGCTCGGTTGAAACAAACTCTAGAGTGGTTCGACTGTATCACAGTGTATTATGGATATGTAATAGGCATATATATGGCTATAAGAAGAGAGAATAATGAGTAGGGTGGGATGTCATACCTACTGGTAAAAGTGCGTTTCCTGTAGAAAACGATAATGAAAGCATGCTGTCTAACTGAACTATTAAAAAAATATATATAACAAATTTTTTAGTTAACGTGACTTCTGATATAAAATAGATATATATTTTACAACCTTTGATAATTGAAATGAGGCTATGTATGAGAAAGTCTTACCTCTTATTTATATTTGGTGGCCATGTCTGTAGGTGTCAGCATTCAAAGTTAAAGTGCACCTTTTCGCTTATAATCTTATAAGTCTTATATCTCATCAGCATATGTTAAAGTAACGACGTATGACAGCTGAGTGAAATCCCGGAAAATAAACCAAAATCTGACAGATGTGACGACAGTTTACTCGCACGTGACTTGTTTTAATCATTTTGGTCCGTTTAGAAACTTTGCATGTGAAAGCGAACCTCACCAGAACAAAAAGCAACATTGTTTAACATTGTCTAACAATTTTTTAATCCCTGTTTCGGAACAAAACAATCAATCTACATGTGTGAAAGCACCCTACATTAAAGGATTGGTTCACCCAAAAATGTATATTATGTTATTAATAACTCACCTGCATGTCTTCCAGTCTAATCCTAGTCCCCTGCGAAACCTTCGTTCATTTTCAGAACACAAATTAAGATATTTTAAATGAAATCCAAAAGCTCTCTGGGAGCTCTCCAAAGGGAGCAACGGTCAAGAGACATTCAAAGTACAGAAAAGGAACCAAAAAACCTTGTCAAAACATTCCATGTGACTTCAGTGGTTCAACTGTAATCATACAAGTCCGAGAACACATTTGTACTTCCATACTAGTACAAACAAACAACAAATAGTATTGAAGTCAATGGTTACTGGTTTTCAACATTCTTCAAAATATCTTCTTTTGCATTCAACAAATGAAACAAACTCAAAGTGGTTTGTGGCAAGTGAAGGGTAAGTAAATAGTGACATAATTTTCATTTTTAGGTGAACAATACCTTTGGGTAAGGTAAATAAACGGCAAGGAATAATTTTGGGGTGAACCATCTCTTTAATTGCCATCTTTTTAAAAGGCATGTGTCTATAAAAAACCCTAAAAAAATTGTTTTAATTCAATCAGATCATTAAAGAATTCCGTGATGATGAAATAGAGCATCATGACACAGGATTGGAGCATGATGCTGAGTCGGTGAGTTTTATATTTCAGTTTGATTCATGGGTAATGTACATGTTATATTGTTTTGCATATAGCGGGGTTTTTAAACTTTGCTTTTCCCTTTATAGGTACCAGGATATATGCTTTTGAAAACAGCAATACAGGCTGGCTGTAAAGCTGCTATCTATATTTCTCAGCGTATTTAGAGTCATTTTAACAATGCATGGCTTGTAAATATTGTTTTTTGCCATTCATGTACAGTAATGTAACATGTAAGGAGACCACATTTGTCACGTCTTTAGTTTACTTGATTCTAAATGAAGATTCTGACCTCTTGTGAGCTTGTTGGACAATTAAATGTACAAACTTAAAATGGAATTTGTATTTCAAAACTGTGTATTTTCCCCAATTAAATGTGTTCACAAAGTCATTGTTGTACGTTTCATTTGACCTGAGACTGGACAGAAACTATAGGGAGAAAAGTTTATATTTTGATAAGTCATAAGTCAACAGTGAAATGATGGCAAATAATGAAATATGAAATGCATATTCTTATGTATTTTGTCTGTGTGGCGCCATCTGGTGGTCATAAGATTACTTGAAGGGATAGTCCACCAAAAAAGAACCATTCGTTATTATCATTATCATCTACTGTTTTTCTGTCATACTGTAAAACATAAAAGGCTTTTTATTAATTTTATGATCATTTTTGGATGCAGGAGCAGTAATGGATTTATGAATTAGTATTTATGATCTGCCCTGCTACGGGTGCCAGATCTTTAGAAATTAAATTTAAAAAATTAAGGAACACTCTGTTTTTTTTGTTGTTGTTGTTTATTTTGGAAACAGGCTTTATTTACAAGTCCTCTATAGTTCAATAGTTGAGATTTACCATTTTTAAATCCACTTAGCCGATCTTCGGGTCTGGCAGGAGCACTTTTAGCTTAGTTTAGCTTAGCATAGCATAGATCATTGAATCAGACCATTAGCATCTTACTCCAATTTTTTTTTTAAGTTGATATTTAAAGCTATATAGTTATATCACATACTCAGACTGATGGACGATACTGTAAAAGTTGCTATTTTCTAGGTCAATGTGACTAGGATCAAAGAACTTTGCTAAGCTAAGCTAAAAGTGCTCCCACCAGACATTGCGCCTGCTCCAGCCATGCTATGGCAGTAAAATTCCTTGATTATTTTGCCAGAATGAGAGTATAGTTCCTAGCCATATTGGTCTATTTTCCGTCTGTCTTTGTACATGATATAACTACAATAGAATCAAGCTTTAAATGGGAAAATTATCTCTTTACACACTTTTACAGATTTCTTAGGTTTTTTTGCACGATGCTTAGTTTAGCATAGCATAGATCATTGAATCAGACCATTAGCATCTGATGACTGATGGAAGATAAAAAGTTGCTATTTTCTAGGTCGATATGACTAAGCTAAGTCAGACTAAGCTAAGTCAGAAGCTTTGCTACCTACCATGGCTGAAGCAGGCATAATGGTATTATGCAGTACTGGCTAGGTAACTAGCTAACAGCTCTGCATAATACCATTGTGCCTGCTCCAGATATGCTATGGCAGTAAAGTTCCTTGATAATTATGTCAGAATGAACGTATAGTTCCTAGCCCATATTGGTCTTTTTACATAATATAACTACAATAGAATCAAGCTTTAAATCAGAAAAGTATCTCTTTTAACACTTATTTCATTTTTTGAGTAGGATGCTATGAGTAAGATGGTCTAATCTGATTCAGTTATTTATGCTAAGCTAAGCTAAAAGTGCTCCCTCCAGACCCGGAGATTGGCTGAATGGATTCAAAAATGGTAAAACTCACATGTCTAACTGTAGGGTACTTGTCAAATGAGCCTATTTCCAGGGGGGGAAATGCAGGGTTCCTTTAAGTGAGAATAGCAGATGACATCTCCATGACATTTACATTTCTTCATGTACGTAGCAAGCTCATTAGTTTACAGTGCACGTTCCCTAGAAATAAGATTTATGAGCTTGTCATTGGTAGTACTGTGTTCCATCATATAAACTATAAGAACATGTAGACAGACATGTATGCAACATCTGACACTTATAAGCAGAGATTTAGTGCACTGAACCATGAACTGATTTTCCACCTCATGTTGGATCATATGTTTAAGTGTTCGATGACATCACCTTCCACCTGCACAACACCCAGAGACAAACTACCAGCTTGTGCTAGTTCACATATATAAACAGTGACGTCTTTTCATAAATCATATATCATGTCCCCTGGTTTAGCTCCTGTTGCAAAACACTCATAAATTTCATGATTTGAGAAGAGGTTAAACAACTGTGCTCGGCAACTGATTTTGTTTAGAAAAGGCATTGTGCAAATGACAGCTGTCAAACCCTTATGAGACACCACATTGCTGCAATAGATGTATTCATTTCTCCAAAGCTCAACTTGACTATAGGGTCAGGTTGCAGTGTCTGCCGATTTAAATTAATCTTTTAGTGTATATTGTTAGACTGTTTATTTAAGTTCAAGGAACATTAGTGGCATATATATACACAATGCCTAAACTAAACGATTCATTAATAGAATAATAGGTTTTGTTTACAACCCTAAATTTAATCAT
>CAIGQW010055671.1:4907893-4940676 GCA_903798125.1 Danio choprae | reverse complement strand
ATATATATATATATTACAGATTATATTGTGTATATATATATCAGTGCTGGGCAAATATTAATCACGATTAACCGCATCCAAAATAAAAGTTTTGACATAATTTAAGTTTGTGTTCTGTGTATATTTATAATGTATATATAAATACACACATGCATGCATATATTTGAGAAAATATTTATATTCAGGTATAAAATATATATGTATATGATACAAATTACAACCTCAAATCAGAAAAAGTTGGGACAGTATGGAAAATGCTAATAAAAAAAGAAAGTAGTGATTTCTAAAGTAGTGATTTCTAAAGTTACTATGACTTGTATTTCATTGCAGACAATATGAACACAAAATATTTCATGTTTTGTGTGGTCAACTTCACTTCATTTGTAAATATACATCCTTCCCTATTATACAGACCTGCAACACATTCCAAAAAAAGCTGGGACAGGAGCAATTTAGGGCTAGTAATCAGGTAAATTGGTTAAATAATGATGTGATTTGAAACAGGTGATGTCAACAGGTAATTGTAATTATGATTTAGTACAAAAGCAGCATCCAAGAAAGGTCTAGTCCTTTAGGAGTCGCCAGTCTGCCAACAAATACATGAGAAAATTAGGATGGTTAGGAGGTTTCTAGATAGCATGACATTTGGATAGGCCTATTTCACCTTCAACAGTGCATAACATAATTAAAAGATTCAAGGAATCGAGAGAAACTTCAGTGCGTAATGGACAAGAGCGCAAGCCTAAGCTGAACTACCGTGATCTGATCTCTCAGGCGGCACTGCATCAAGAATCATCATTCATCTATAAGCGAAACCACCACATGGGCTTAGGCCTACTTTTGCAAACCTTTATCAAGTATCACAAAAAGTAGTTACATGCACAAATGCAAGTTAAAACTGTACTGTGCCAAAAGGAAGCCCTATGTTAACAGTGTCCAGAAGCGTCGTCAACTTCTCTGGGCTGGACCATCACACAGTGAAATTGTGTACTGTGGTCAAATGTATTTCTGGTATTTTTTGGGAAAAATGGATGCCAAGAAATGGAACAATAAATTGTGGACAGATTACTGAATGTTTAAATGTACACAACTGTTAATTTACATATATATTTACAACTGTAAAAACAAATGAACATTACTGTATATCGAATATTATTATAATATAATAATATTTCTACTAACCTATTCTCTGGATGGCAGCAGAAGTTGCTCATCTTCGAGCCCACCTGAGTCAGTGGTTTATTTCTGTTTTAGATTAATAGTGCTGACAGATTCATTGCATGATGTAAGATGTTTAAAAAAAAGAAACAAGCACTGAACTGCATATTTGGCATCCAGATTGTGTGATAAAATTACCATAACATAAAAGTGTGAGTGATGATTCCAGTCAAGCCGCGGGTGTTAATATCAGTAAACCATAAAACCGACAACTATATTATCTCAGTGTTTCAGAGAACAGAAGAAAGAAAAATACCAACATGTTGAGTCGGTACACAAAAAAATGGCATCATAAAATAGAAAGGGCGTTAAAAAGAAGTAAACAATGTTATTCAGAAGGAAGTATTTTTTTTAATATCCAAGTGCCTGTCTTGCAGCTTTAGCCATTTATCATGGTCCATAAATGTATTTTTATGTGCCTGACACAACTGTCTGTTGAGCAGGTCTTTTTAAAGCACAGGCTGACTTGCAGTAATTTCTTTTTTCATTTGTGATGAGTTAAACCAATGTAAGAACTGAACCTTTATGTCAGTACCCTGAATACCTAAAGGGGTTTAAACACAGTTGTGTGGCAGCAGTTAGTGAATATAACCAAACTCTAATCTTTAATCTAATCTAATCTAAACTTTAATTAACTCAATTAATTATAATCACGCTTCATAAAAACAAACACTTTGATTGACATTTTCCCATTGTAAATGTCATCGGAGAGGAAAAGCCCTGCCCATTAGTGGCGATCTCTCCCTCATTAGCATAGACAGCCCTGACTAAGAAGCAGCCATTAGGGTTTTCACCTGCTGAAGATAATGTCAGCGACTAAGGGGATTATAAATGTGGAGTTTTAAGATGCACAAATGGACACTAGTCGCCATAGACTTCTGAGACACTTTGATATTTTTAGTTTTTCATTAAACTAAAGATAATTAATAACATTAGTCCTGTTTTGAATCTGCCACTATACTGATGCATAGGCGTTTGTAGCTCCACCCTCTTTCGAAAAGACAGCTGAGAGCACAATCTCATTTGAATTTAAAGCGATAGTCACCAAACAGCACAATTTGGATCCAAGGGTGGTTTCAAAGAGTTATGCAAAGTTATTTGTGGGGAATCTTGAGCTGAAACTGCACATACACACACTCTAGGGACATCAGAGACTTATTTTACATCTTCTAAAAAGGGGCATAGGTATCCCTTAACCATAAAGATCCTTGCAATAATGTCCCACAGTGCCAACAGTAACAACATAAGCAGATCCTGTCTGTGCCTTGGGCCTCACAGTGGCGCAGTGGGTAGCACGTTCGCCTCACAGCAAGAAGTCGCTGGTTCGAGCCTCGGCTGGGTCAGTTGGCGTTTCTGTGTGGAGTTTGCATGTTCTCCCTGTGTTGGCGTGGGTTTCCTCCGGGTGCTCCGGTTTCCCCCACAAGTCCAAAGACATGCGGTACAGGTGAATTGGGTAGACTAAATTGTCCGTAGTGTATGAGTGTGAATGGGTGTGTATGGATGTTTCCCAGAGATGGGTTGCAGCTGGAAGGGCATCCGCTGCGTAAAACATATGCTGGATAAGTTGGCGGTTCATTCTGCTGTGGCGACCCCAGATTAATAAAGGGACTAAGCCGAAATGAAAATGAATGAATGAATGTCTGTGCCTTTTCAGTCTGTCATCATAAATAGAACATCACTTTTATTGGTTTTAACAAAAATATTACTCCAATCACAATCTGTAACAAGATTAAGCTTTTTAAATGCAATCTAATGAAAGCCCGTTTGGATTTTGTTCATTTTTTAGACTCTCAACCTACACATATCTGACACAAGGTGGCACTGCACTAAGGATTTTTACATTTTAACCTCAGATCTGTATTTCTCGTGAAGTCTACAGTTTAGGAACTTTCATAAAAAATCCAATCCAGTGTGTCTGATTTGCATGGGATTTGGCACACATCAACTCAAGTCTTTAAATTTTAGATTTACAGCAGAAGACAAAATTATTAATAATAAAAATATTAATTATAGTTTTTCAATTGGCTAGAATAAACCACTGTTGTCTAATGATATGTCTAATTAATCCAACTTACCTAATTAACCTATTTAACCTTAAACCTTTAAAAAAAAAATTGGTATTCGACATTAGTTATTAAAACTCTTGTTTAAAAAAAAAACTACGTGTTGAAAAAACGTATTGATAAATGTTCAGAAAGAATGATAATTTTACAAAAGGGCTATTAATTTTGTCTCCAATCGTAAAGTATATGTATCCAAGTGTTGTAAAAGAGGCTATAGAGTAACACAAATCGGTGGTGTTGTGTATTTTAAGTAATGGCGCTAAATTCGCAATTTCGAAGTCCAACATTAACAAAGCTTGATTTACACAACAGGACAAGGACAAACCAAGTCACATTTTGCCCACAGGGTGCACTACAACTGAAAATCCTTCTGCAATCATATGTTGAAAATTGCTAATAACATATCTTTAAATATCATATCACACAGATTCAGATAATCCAACAAACATGGCTTGCTAAACAAATTTCACACTGCAAAAAAATGCTTTCCTTTCATAGTTTTGCTTCTTGACCGAATATCTAAAAATTGTCCAGGGCAAGTAAAAAAAATTTCTTGTTTTCATAAGTTTAATTAAAATTAAGTGAGATTTTCCTTAAATCATGCTAAATAATCTGCCAGTGGGGTAATCATTTTGTTTTCACTTTAAAATGAGAATTATTTAACAGCAATTCCTCTATGATCAGTCATTTATCTTAACGTGAATGATAACGAGCTGGACAACAAATTTGTCCAAGGGATATATATCAGTTTAAATTCCTAAATGTTTATAAATCGGCCATTTGTTTTGAAATTATGATGCAATTTTGGTGCTCTTTCATCAAACCCAAATTTACTGCATCAGATTTAGAACTGTTGACTTTCCAGTTAAAATATTTGGAAATATACTGGACGTGGCATTTATTGATATGTTGATTATTGCTATTGATATATTGATTATTCATTCATTCATTTTCCTTCGGCTTAGTCTCTTATTTATCAGGGGTCGCCACAGCGGAATGAACCTACAACTATTCCGGCATATTTTTTATGCGATGTATTTGCGGATGCCTTCCAGCCGTAACCCAGTACTGGGAAACACCCATACACTCTCACATTCACGCACACACTCATACACTACAGCCAGTTTTATTAGCCCAATTCACTTATAGCACAGTCTATGGACTGTGGGGAAAACTGGAGCACCCGGTGCAAATCCACGCCAACACGGGGAGAACATGCAAGCTCCACAGAGAAATGCCAACTGGCCCAGCCGGGACCCAAACCAGCGACCTTCTTGCTATGAGGCGACAGTGCTAACCACTGCCACCGTGCCTTTATATATTGATTATATAGATACTTATTATTAATGATACATAATAGGTGTGTGTGAAAATATAGGATTACTCACAATACAAAGCTGTTGAGGAAGCAAATGTCAGACCATTAGCTGTCATTCACAGACAGACTGATGCTTATGGGGTTTATTGTTTCTGTGTAACTAAAGAAAGAGCTGTTTCACCTAAACTCACCTCTGCAAGGAATCCAGTTTTATATTGAGGAAATCAGAATCAAGAGCAGACTTTAAAAAATGCAAAACATTATGGCTCCCGTCTCCGTGAAAAATGGTCGTTGTAAATTTTGAGCACATCAGTCATATAAATCACAAACACTTTCGGATGCAGACCCTTTTGTTTCTTGGCAACATCAGACGCATCCAATGAATCACTGACTACAATGTTAAACACAATCTCACATCACTATACATTGTATTTAAGATAAAAGTGTATCAAACCTACACAGCGTCTTTTTTTTGCTGCTGCTGCTGCTGCTGCTGTTTTAAGCTAACTTTTCTTGTCCCTGGTTCATCACAGCAACAAAATCCACAAATTCGGTCATCATTTACTCAATCTGGTGACATGTGAAGGCGGATTTTTTACAGAACACAAAAGCAGATATTTTGAACAATGTTGCAGTTTTTTGGCCATACAATGAACATCTAGAAATGGTTGCCTTGTACATGAATAAAAACATTTTTTATCGTTCGACAGTATATACAATGCGTGTTTTTGGATTTTACTAAGTTCAGATGCAAAATGCCATCTGATATCTTCTTCTAAGATGTTATTTTTCTCAGGCTTATGTGTGAGTTCAGTAATTTCACATTTATGGCGATTAGAAGGTTACTAGGTTATTTTCATTGCTTTTAACATAAAAATAACTGAATATAAACAGGAGGCTGAGTAAAATGCTAATTTTAAAGGAAAATTTCAGATGGCGCTTAGAGGCTTTTGCATTGAAACTTTTCACATACACTGTAAAACCCGATAAGTTAACTCAAACTGAGGAAACCGTTTGCGGCAAACCATTTAAGTTGTGAAACAAAGTGGTTTGAGTACTGAAAAGTTATATATTGTGTATATCATTTGTGTTGCTATCATCAAACTTTTACAGTATTAGTAACTTAAACAGTTTAAGTTCAGTTATCAAATCATTATTAGTTCAATTAACTTAAACTGGTCAATTAACTTAAACGAAGTCCAAACAGCTATATAGCTACTCAAATGGTTTGGTATTCCTTCTAGCATTAGAGTTAACACATGAAATATAATTAATTGATTCCTAACTCATTCGATTAGAGTTCTGCTTAACATAATATAATACATTATAAGTTAGACTAACTTATTTCGTTTAGTGATTTTCACTGTTAGGTTTTGCAGTGTATTGAAGTCAGGTTAAGTCAGAATTATTAGCCCTCCTCTATATATTTTTCCCCAATTTCTGTTTAACGGAAAGATTTTTTCAACATTTCTAAACCTAATAGTTTAAATAACAAATTTCTAATAATTGTTTTTTTTTATCTTTGCCATGATGACAGTACATAATATTTTACTACATATTTTTCAAGATACTAGTACTCAGCTTAAAGTGTAATTAGGCAAGTTAGGCTGTTGACTGACTGAATGACTAACTGACTGACCGATCGACTGACCCTCCCTCCCCCTTTCCTAAACCCAACCAATAGTGTTTTCAAAAGCACCGATTGACCCGACCACCCACTCCCTAAACTCAACAGATAGTTTTAAAAAAAACAATCCAGAGAAAGAAAAGCCCTTGCCTGATTTTTACCACATTTTCAGACTTTACCACATTCTCACCCTGTTATTTATTCATTTTCGGCTTAGTAGTCGCCACAGCGGAATGAACCGCCAACTTATCCAGCATATGTTTTACGCAGCAGATGCCCTTCCAGCTGCAACCCATCACTGGGAAACACCCATACACACTCATTCACACACATACACTACGAACAATTTAGCGTACCCAATTGACCTGTACCACATGTCTTTGGACTGTGGGGGAAACCGGAGCACCTGGAGGAAACTCACGCGATCACGGGGAGAACATGCAAACTCCACACTGAAATGCCAACTGACCCAGCCGAGGCTTGAACCAGCGACCTTCTTGCTGTGAGGCGATCATGCTACCCACTGCGCCACCATGATGCCCGCCGGTTATTTACCATACGGAGGTAAGCGGTCAGCTGGTGAGCGCGAAAAGGAATGGCATTATACCGCCCTGTAGCGTTCGTTTAAAAGATGAAATGCAGCCATACGTAGCTCTGGCTACATAATTCACGATCTCCAAAAATGTACATAGAGCTACGTTTTCAGAATGAGCCTATGTTGGTTTGTTATGTAGACAATTGGGGAAAAATATTGCTTAAGGGGGCTAATAATATTGACCTTAAAATGTTTTTTTAAATTAAAAACTGCTTTTATTCTGGCCAAAATAAAACAAATAAAACTTTCTCCAGAGGAAAAAATATTCTAGGAAATACTGTGAACAATTCCTTGCTGTGTTGAACATCATTTGGAAAATATTTGAAAAAAGAAAACAAAACTCAGAGGAAGGCTAATAATTTCTTTAGCTGTAATATTGAGTAATATAGAAATGACTTATGTGTCTATAAAACCCTTGCTATTTTACATCCGTACAAGATCACTATGCTTGCTGCAATAACAAATATCCTTCTTTTTTGACCTTGTACGTGTGTTAGGTGATGACCAAACTGTGGCTTATAGCCTGGCCGCCAATCCATTAACATTGGCATATAGAACAGGTGAGCATGTATGAATGTATTGATGTTTGTCTTTGTAAGTCATGACATTTGTGTCGAGGAGCGCCTACAGTTGTGTTGGCACCTCCGACGGCCGCGTTTCTGATCAGCTTATGTGAGGTCCCAGAGGGTGGCGTGACCCCAGCGGACATTCGTCAATGGCTTTGACAGGACTGGGGCTTCACCAGCATGACTTCAAGGACACGTTGCTGCTCAGCACTGTCATGAGTTTTGTGATGGCTCTTCAAGCTATTTGCCCAAGCATCTGACGAGGCCCCACACGACCCAACTTGTGGTCGCTAGCAAACCCTTACAGATGCATCCTAATAGTGTTCAGGATCGAAAGACATCAATTTTAAATATATAGTGAGCATTTAAACACAACTTGAGCAGAGTCTACACAATGGCAATTACCTCACGGTGAAAACGTATACTCTAAATGCCTTAGGTTAATAGTTTTTTTCTAGTTGACTTAAGTCAGCAGTGTTAATATGCAGTCTTAAAAACACTGAGATTTTCACTGTTTGGGGCTTTGTTTGCATTTTTTCAGCTGCAGAGAGTAGGTGTGTGGGGCAATATAAGGACAGATTGTGTTGGACTAATTAGTTTATTAGATTATATTATCTAAACCCAAATCTGCTTTTACTGTTTAACTTGAATAAAAACAGCATATGCGTCCCTGCCCAGCCAGCATTTTGAAGTGTGTGTGTGTGTGTGTGTGTGTGTGTGTGTGTGCGTGCTTATAAGACGTCTAATAGATGTTTAAATAGATGATAAAACAATGCTAAATTTGTGCTGTCAATAAAAATCTAATAGACATCTAAAAAATAATCAAAAAATAGACTAATCATCAAATAGACAGGAATGAATGACAAGTGAATTCTGTCAAATATGTGTATTTAATGACTAGTTTATCTTTAAATTATTGTTAAACATCTATTAGAGAGCAACACAGTGGCTCAGTGGTTAGCGCTTTCGCCTTACAGCAAGAAGGTCACTGGTTCGACTCCCAGCTGGGTCAGTTGGCATTTCTGTGTGTAGTTTGCATGTTCTCCCCGTGTTCGCGTGGGTTTCCTCCGGGTGCTCCGGTTTCCCCCACAGTCCAAAGACATGCGATATAGGTGAATTAAATAAACTAAATTGGCCGTGTATGGGTGTTAATGAGTGTGTATGGATGTTTTCCAGTACTGGTTTGCAGCCGGAAGGACATTCATTGTGTAAAACATATGCTGGATAAGTCTATCTCTATCGACCCCTGATAAGTAAAGGGACTAAGCCTAAGGAAAATTAATGAATTAACATCTATTAGATTTTCACTGACAACCCAAATTTAGCCTTGTTTTAGCCAAGACGTCTATGTTTGGACATCTATTACATGTCTTTTAAACACAAAAATGCTTGTTGTGTATTCATATACTAATACACTATGCATTTATATACATCTATAGTATAAATATTGCCAATTATGTGTTCACACTAAACATTTAAGAAATAAAAAGTGCACTCTGAATACCCAGATGATTCTCTTATTTAACCAAAAAACATTACTTGCACTCACCTCTCGTAGTTTTAATAATGTAGTGGAGGGGATGAGGCTTTCGCATTTTGATGTTCAATGACAAAATAATCTTGTAACATTCATGCACTAAATGAATAGGTGGAAAATACGTAAGTAATGTTTCATTTGAGACACTACTTTCTACTTCAAATATCTTTCTTTCACATGACACTGATCACAGAGACTAAATTGGATCAGACTACAAGTGCTTCACTTTGTATGGATATATTTTCTTTCAAGGAGCAAAAGCAGACAAACACTTTCCATGTTGTGTCTATAATGTAAGTTAATGTCTTGGTTATGGAACTGTAGACAGTAAAGTTTCCTCACTCACAATTGTGTTGATTTTCTTATTGTTCAGAAAAACTGAGTAACATATAAACTATAAACTCATGTAACATTGCTTAACATGAGTGTATAAACCCTTTAAATGCTACACATTTTTAGCTTTTGGCCCTTTTTCTAAGGCAAACAAACAAAAAACAACCGTTAAACAAGGCTAAATTGGTCAGGCAGGTTGTCTTGATCATAACCAGCCTGGTTTTAAATATTTGTATTTATTTATTTATTTTTATTTATTTTAATATTTTACCAGCCTGACCATCAAAAAAATGTAAAAGAAAAAACAAATATATATATACACACACACACACACACACACACACACACACACACACACACACACACACACACACACACACAGTCAGGCTGGTCTCAGTTGGTCTTCCAGCTTAAACTAGCCATAACAAGCAACTGATTTCAAGAGATAAAGCCCAATTTTTACACAGTTAAAAACTAAGGGATTTCTCACAGTGAAAATAACCATTAAAGAACTTTTCTCAGGGACAGATTTTTAAAAAATAAAAAAATAATTTATGAATGACAAAGACCATTCAGAACCCTTTTCCACTTTAAAGAACTTTCTGTGTTGTTTTACCTTTTATTTCAAATTCAATAAAGAACCTTTTATTTTTAAAAGCATTCATTTCAGTGACTTTCCAAAATATGTAATATATAATATATAGAGATGAATTACTGTAACAGAAAAGAGATTTAGGTCATCTTTATAGCAGTACCTCACTTGAAACTTGCAAATCAGTGTTTAAAGCATATATCAAATGTTAAACATAGTATAATTCAAACAAAAGTTATTATTAGTAGTTTTAATATTAGTTGTTTTATGTTATGTGTCATTGCTCTCTGCAAAAAGGAGAAATGCTCAATTGTCCAGTAACACAAGTAAACGTGGTTTCGTGCTTGACAGTTGTAGTACGTTCACAATGTATCACTACACGCCTACAATGTTATGATATTCAACAAACTCTAAAAGTACATACATTTAGACACGGACTGCGACACATCAGAATCATCTGTTTGTGAAATCACGAGCCTTGAATGATGAAAGTGACTTCTGAGTGGCACTCTTGCTGCTGATCCTCAAAACTCTAATCATGCCACCTATTATCTATGGCTATTACATCATGGAGCCTGCCAAGACCATCAATCCCGCTGACTGCTTACAGAAGGTTAACATGTCATCCACCGTAACGCCTCAAACTGTTAGTAGGCGTCTCACACTTTGCACCAATCCAGCAAAGCCTGAAATGTCAGTGCCGATGATGAACAGACATAACCACAGAATCGATGTCTGCAAAAATCATCACTCCGCTGGCGACGTACACTATGAGCGTGCAAGTCACCTGCACCTTTGCCTATATATTTCTCTCTCGTAAAATACACTTGAGCACTGCTGACAGTCAGAACTATGCAAGACTTTTGAAAAATCCCAATCGCCCCATGCCTCAATTCAACCTACAGCTCGAGATGCACTTGGATCTACAAACTGCCTGGTGTGCAAATCGCAGGCATTCGGCTTAGATGCTTAGATGATGCGATCCCTTTGGATCAAGACCTTTGCACATTACTGTGCTCTGAAAATCACATCTATACAGCTCATGGAGTTGTGGCATGCTTTGATGCCTGTCAGCTGAGAAATGCAGTCGCCTGCCTTCAAATGCAGTGCTGACACACACGGACACAGACAAAGTGCTGGATGTCAGGAACCGACCTTGGCTGTACATTTGAAAAACACATTCCGAACAAAACAGAGCAGTTCTCCGATGGCCAAAGACTCGAGCGCATGATTATCCGATAAGGAGTCAGGTGCTTTTTTAACAAGCATGGGCATCTGAAGCACTTTTTGTGTCATTTCTGCTCAGGCGTCTGGTTCAGACTCGCTGAGAAAGTCTGAATTTCTGCCGCATCTTGCCAGCTCCTTTGAGAATCTATTGAAGCAGATATCAAAGACCAAAAATACAAGCAATGCCATCTAAAAGCTTTTTTCAAAACATTCTGGCTTGTATTGGAAAATAAGCTGAAGGATTTACACCTTTTTTCTCTCTGTTTTTCTGCATTTTGAGGTCTGCTCTGCAGATTGTTGCAGTGAATTCTGGGAAGACAAGCGCGCCGTGCGTGCTTCTAAATACAAAAAGAATGAAGAATGTTTTAAGCTCAGTAGATCAAACTCAGAAATGTCATTTGATTAGTTGTTTAGACATTTTTGTCTAAATATTTTCACATATCTGAAGGGGTTCTGGCAACACTTTAAAGACTTCAGTCCTTACAACAAAGCTAAAAACATCTTGAGTCTAAAATTGTGCCTGCAAAAAGTCCAGGTTAAGCATCTGTAAATTTATATATTATATTATATTATATTATATTATATTATATTATATTATATTATATTATATTATATTATATAAGTCCAAAATTGAAGAATGATACTGTGGTTAATTGGGTTATACTGAAACTAGTTTTGATTCATAAAAACCCACAATACAAAAAAGATAACATCTTTATGCAGGAACTTGTGTATATGTGAAGAAACAGGTAGTGTTTCTGAATGCAGTGCCTCATTTACTTTAACCAAGACAGTAGTTATACAAGGTGTATTTTATGCCTCTTAAGCTTTATTTTGCATACATTTATTGATATAGTTTTGATGGAATAAACATCGGTTTTTATTTTTATTTGATGGACTTTCAAATCTTGACAAATTGTTTCTGACTTCTGTCAGATCATGAAATAATTGAGAGCTCAATGGAGGATCATGGATTACTAGTAGAGCGTTTTAGAGCAGTGATTGAATGAGTCTCATTTCTATTGCTAATTGCTTAACTTGAGGCTCATTTCTAGATTTACATGGTAGCAAGGCGAGACTCCTGATCTCTTGTCTTTCTTTTCAGGGTATGGAATTTTGTAGCAATTTTCTGAATTCAAAATGTTGTCAGCTGGTTTATTGCTGATGTTTTCACTGCCAGTTTAATAGTAGTAAAGTTTTGTCATTGTGATTTATAAATAGCAAAAAGATAGCCCTTTTTGAATATTACGGTGCATATGGTGTGTAATGTAGCTGTTTGAGAATTTAGAAGACATATAAAGTTTAAAATATCAAACCCCATGACAAATAAAGCCATTGTCTACTGAAAAAGAGATATCATGATTTTAGTTTGTGTTGTTTTTGCCCTCTTATCTTAAGGGTTGTTCTTATCTGTAGGGTTTTTTGTTGTTGTTGTTGTTGTTGTTGTTGTTGTTGTTGTTGTTGTTGTTGTTGTTGTTGTTGTTGTTGTTGTTAATTTTGGTTGCTAATATGCCACAAGGCATTGTTAATATAACTGTAGAGGAATTACACAGCTATAAAATATTGTGATGTAGCAAAAACTGAAAATAATTAAAAACTCATCTCTTTGATTCTGGCTTAAACTGCTTAAAATTGTTACTCATATAATTGTTATATTGTAATGTGTGTTTGAATCATTTGAGACTCTTTGATATACAGTATGAGGCAATGTGAAAAATTAGGTTTGCATTGTAAACCTTAAATAAAAGTTAAAAGGTTATTATTTTAAGTTTTTAGTTGCTTTACTCCCTGCATAAGTCTGCAGATTTTGTACAAAATTCTGCTCAGAAATAGCAAAGAATGTGCGCAGGTTCTGTCTGGCCCTGCATCAGCCACTTTGTATGAAACCTCTCTGCTCCAGTCAGTTGTTGAATGTTAATGAGTGTGTTCCTGCAATGTGTTCCTGTTTTATTCCTTTGAACTTTGTTTGGATTATTTATTAAATGTTCTTTAACTGCATTTAAAAAGTTCCTTGATTATTACACTGGAATGAGAGTAGCCATATCAACCTAGAAAATAAAAACGTTTCATTTCCTATCGCCCTTAGTACATGATGTACGAAAGAGTTAAGCTTTAAATAGGAAAATTATCAAACCTCTTTTTTGACATATTTGTGACATGCTAATGGTCTAATCTGATTAAACAATGTATGCTAAGCTAAGCTAAAAATGCTCCTGCCAGACCTAGAGATCAAGTGATCAGATTCAAAAACTGTTCAACTCTAGGGACTTGTAAAATGAGCCAAACTTCCAAAAAAATTGAGTGTTCCTTTAAAAACCTTCCGTAAAGGCCTCCAAACGAAATAGGAAACAATAAAATAGTATAGCAGGGCATTTTAATATTGATTTAGCCTTGATTCTTGCTGAGTTCCATACTTTTTTCAGTTATATGCAGTTTCAGGATAAAATAACTTTATCTGTACTGTTGTGACTTGATTGCCACAATATATTACCATCTAATAAAGAGGCCTTTTTACGCAAAGAACGGTGCTTGTACATAGATGGATGCGTAAAGCTTTACCTGGTCAGAAGCAAAGACAGACAGCTCTTTTATGCTAAATATGTAATGCAAATTTCCGTAAAATAATTTGTTTACAAATACATATTTTATTGTATTTGATTAAGAGAGCAGATAATGACAGCATCAGTCTATAAGCTATTGCTTATGTAGCTTATGTCTTATGTCTCACATCATAAGAAGATGTGAGTGAATTATCAAAAGTAAAAGATCATAAGTAAATGAGTCCACAATTCACTGTCATTTATTTAATTTTTTACAAGCAGCTCAATTGAATTAAACTTGAGAAGAATTGAATATTTCAGAAGAGACACTCACTGGATTATTTCAAGTGAGTGAAGAGTTTCTCCCTATTAGAGTGAGGTCTGCTCCAATGACCTAGAGCCACATGCCATGTAGCTGCAGGGTTATGCAGGTATTTCAACCATGTAGGTGTTTAAATCAAAGTTGAGCCTGGTCTCGGGGTGGGCGGGAGGGCTTGTTGTCAAACTAAGTTAGGTGGGGAGGGGATGTCTTTGAAATACGGTTAGGAGAGTGTGTGTTATCTTTTCTCCTCGCCATTAGACGTCCAGGTTTGGTGTGTCATTGGTTGCAGCCCAGAGCTGGCACCAGCTCAAAGGGGATGTTTAGAAATGCAATCCATATGGTGGCACTATAAAATCTAGGACCGACCACAACCAAAGACCAAGATCTGCTAAGGACGCCAGCGTAGCATCAATCCAAAAACCACCTTTTCCGCAGCACCTGAAGATTTTTGCTCTCCAAGACGTCAGGAGAACAGGACCAGTTGCTTAAAAGGGGTGAGTCTTCATTCTGAGACTGCTAATGAATCGAAAGCAATGTCTTTTCAAAATATAGCCCATTGATGAACTAGACTCTTTCCTTTGGCCTTTTTTAGGGAGGTCCTGTCAGGTTGGATATGAATATTTTTTGTCGTGCTTTGTTCCTGCTTCTGCTGGGAGTCGTTTCTTGCCAGAACAACAATCGCAATGTCAAGCCAGGAGGAAAACCTGCAAAGAAGCCTAACAGCCAAGCCATAGAGACGACCCAGCATGGCCCTGAAGCAGACCCCAACCCTGGGCTAGCAGGTGCTGGCGATTCCAGTAAAGAAACAAATCCTGGAGGCCGCGGCTCCAGCCAGCAAAGCGCATCTGTCAACAAGCCTGCTGATGAAATGAAGCTGCACTTTCTTAAGAACACAGCAGTGACATGCAATGATGGTACTGCTGCTGGGTAAGACACAACATCCACATCCTCACTGCTAGCTGAAGATGCTTTTAATAAATTGGCAACTTTTGAAACCTATTTTAGGAATGATGTACACTGAAAAAAATATTTATTTTGCAATACAAATAGCTTAAGATACTTTGGTTACAGTTGAAGTAAAAAATTATTAGCCCTCCTGTGAATCTTTTTTCTATTTCAAATATTTCCCAAATTATATTTAACAGAGAAAGGAATTTTTGACAGTATTTCCTATAATATTGTTTCTTTTGGAGAAAGTCTTATTTGTTTTATTTCGGCTAGAATAAAAGCAATTTTTTTAAACCATTATAAGGTCAATATTATTAGTATCTTCACCTAAAAATGTATATATCTATATGCACAAGCAAGACAAGAAAATTCAGTAAAAATCAATTTAACCAATTTAAAGACCGGTGCCTACAAAACTGCTACAATGTCACATCAAATATTTATCTATTGACCGTTTTGAAAATGTCCTCACATGGTTATGTTCACTAGACCATCTATATTTATTTGTGACCCGCAGGTTCTACCTAAAGGAGTTCAAAGGAAGTAAGAGATGGCTGATATTTTTGGAAGGTGAGTATTTAAAACAAAGTTAATTTTGGTGAGAGAGGTCAGCAGGCTTAAATGCAGTGCTCGGCGTTATTTTGACTGCTGGTCATCTTCTTAGACATGTCATTTTTCTTGCTTTTTTTGAGCATGTCACCCGTAGGTCAAGAAGATATATAGTGTCGCTGGATAAGAAAAGTAACACGCAATCCTGAATTAGCCATTTTAAAATTAAACAATGCGAGGCGGAGAACAAAGTGTGAACAAATAAATCATACAACGTCTCTTCCCTCGGAAAGCCTCGCCAAGAGAAAGTGACTTTAAATGGTGGGGGAGACGCTAGCTAGCTTGACCAGTTTTTAAGACATTAAGACATTTTGCTTATGAGAATGTTACTCAAAATGTTTTCACACTGAAAAATTTATTTTTTCTGCTTGTTCAAACTACTTATTTAAAATGAGCTGAAACAACACAATTCTTAAGGTTTTTTTTGAGACAACTTAATTGTTTTATGTGCCATCCACTTACATTTGTAAAAACAACTAAGTTAACTTAATCAATTTGTGTGGGGAAAACATGAAGGTATAGCGTGGAACCCAACATTTTTTCTACAGTGCATAATGTTTCCGTCTCATGTTCGCAGAACGTTATTTAAACCATTATTAGAAGTTCTCAGAATTTTCAAAATGTCAATTTTTACAGACAATGTATTAACATTTATAACATTTATTAACATTGTCTCATGATATATTAATGTTCTCAGAACATTTTTAATTTCATCATCATTACAATAATGTTTCAGAAATGTAATGTTCTTAAAATGTTCCCTGTTAGCTGGGATACACCTGTTTCCCTCTTTACTTTAAGTTGTTATTTGTCACTACACTGTAAAAAAATCCATAAATTAGCAATTTTCCATATTTTGAGATTCATATTTTTGCTTTTTATTTTCCTCCCATTTATTTATGCTTTTGAACTTCATTATGAGATCTTGTTCTTTCTTCGGACCACTTTTAACCAAAAAACGTTGGAAAAAGTGACTTTTATTAATATTTGTAATAGTTTAAGGTAATATATTGTCTGGGTTGGTGTGTATATTGCAGTACAAAAACCTTGTAATAAGCTGCCAGTACATTTTCTGTTATTTTATTCCTTTATTTATTATTTATTATACATTATATTATTTCAAACTACTAAAATGTCAATAAAAATCACTTTGTTAAACTGTAGAATTGAAGTTTCAACATCAAAAGTCCACAGAAAAAAGATAAAGGTCCCATAATGCAATTCTCAACCGTGAACCGTATTTTTTTACAGTGCAGTTGTTGTTTGTCAGTAGAACAAAATTAAGGTTTGAGGTCTTTACATTGGATAAATAATGTGCAATTCTTTCCATTTAATCTCATTTAAGGTGGTTGGTGCTGCTACAGCAAAGAGACCTGCGATTCCAGATACAAAACTATCCCCCGTCTAATGGGCTCAACCGACTGGCCACAGACACGCAGAGGTGGACTGATAATGCAATGCCTTCTAGTTAATCATGCAGACTTGGTTCTCAATGAAAATAACCTTTCTGCTTATTTTAAGGGAGTGGATTATTATCAGCGCAAGTTGATGAAAATCCACACTGGTATAACGCCAATATTGTGTAAGTAAAAAAAATCAAGAGTGAGATTTAGGAACTTTTTTTGCCAACACTTTAGAATAATGGTCCATTAGTTAATGTACAGTCCCTATAGAAAATCATCATACCCCTTTAAAATATTGACTTGATCTGTCATACAGCCTGAAGTCAAATCACATTTCAAATAACTTTTCCAGCCTTTGAAATGTTTTTGTAGCCTTCTGCTAACCTGTGACTTTCTACAACTTTATCCCGAAGGTCTTTTGAAAGCAGATGTGAGTTAAAGTATAGATTTTCACAGGGTATGATGATTTTCTATAGGCACTGTATTTACTAACATCTTGTAAAGCATTTATTAATCATAGTTCAACATTAAGTAATGTGTTATTAAAATCCAAAGTTGTACTTGTTTACATTAGTTAATGGACTGTGAGTTACCATGAACTAACAGTATTTCAATTAAATAACATTAACTAAGGTTAACAAAGATGAATCAATGCAGTAATAACTGTATTAACTAATTGTTTGTTAATACAATAACTAACATTAACTGATGGACCATTATTTTAGTGTTACCCTTTTTCAATTAACATCTGCCTAATGTCATCAATTGAATCTTATGTGTTCAGATTTGTTCCCTACTGTTCAAGTGATGTGTGGAGTGGCAACAAAGCAGCATCGAAATCCAAACAGGGAAAAGAAACAGGTATGGTTTTTCAGTCTTAAATGTTGTAACCAAATTTTGATACCAAAACTAAAAGCCTCTGTTTCTGTATACTCTCGTAGAATATGCTTTCATGGGGTCTCAGATCATTCGGGAGGTGATCAAAGATCTTGTCCCAAAAGGACTGAAGCAAGCCAAAGTTGTGATGTTGGCAGGAACAAGGTGAGGTTTTACATTAATTGTTAAATAATTTTGCACATTTAAATAATGGGATGCATTTGAAGTAAAAGAGGGATTGATTGATTGATTGATTGATTGATTGATTGATTGATTGATTGATTCATTCATTCATTCATTCATTCATTCATTCATTCATATAATACAGTGAAGCTTTGCTCATTGTCTGGCTTGGAAGACGTGACTGGAAGACTTATTTTCCAAAATATTTTTAATGGATTTAGTTTGAACTTCATAACAAAATATAAAGAAATAAAATACCAAACTTATTCTGAAACATCAGGAATCAAACATTCATTCATTCATTTTCTTTTTGGCTTAGTCCCTTTATTAATCAGGGGTCATCACAGCTGCAACCCATCACTGGGAAACACCTATACACTCTTACATTCACCCATACACTCTTACCACATACACTATGACCATTTAGCTTATTCAATCCACCTAAAGCGTATGTCTTTGGACTGTGGGGGAAACCGGAGCACCCGGAGGAAACCCACGCCAACACGAGAAGAACATGCAAACTCCACACAGAAATGCCAACTGACCCAGCCGAGGCTCGAACTAGCAACTTTCTTGCTGTGAGGCGATCGTGCTACCCACTGCACCACCGTGATGCCAAGAATCAAACAAATGATTAAAAAGGTCAAATAATACCAATAAGATCTATTCAAATAATAAACATACATCATTTAAAAATAAATAAATAATAACAATGTTTAATACACGTTTTCATACATTGCATTGCACAGCTTTCCAATGTGTTGTTCTGTTTTTGATGCTTAAACAACACTGTAAAAAATCCTGGGTTCCACACAATCCCTTCATGTCATCCCAACACAAATCGAGTTAACTTAATGGTTTTTACAATTACAAGCTGATTTAACATAAAACAATTATGTTGTCAAAACTAAGAATTGTGTTCTTTTAGCTCGTTTTGAAGTTTGTTACCTGTTCTGCTGGAATATAAGACATCTGGACATTACAATAGAAACCAAAAAGTCCACCTGGTTAAAAAAGGGGGTCCATATTTGATCATATTTTAGCTTCTCCAGAGTCATTTCTTTAATCCACTGGCTACAACATGGATAGCCTTTGAGTTTCTTTCCAGATTTTTAATTATTAACTGCTAAGACTATTCTGTGATTTATTTCCACTATCCAAGAACTTAAACTTGTTATTATAGCCCCATAATCTGATTTGAATCCATGTACTTCTGAACAAAGAAACAAAAAAACATGAACAAAGACAGCACTAGACAGCCAATACACCTGTTGCTGCATTTTGAGATCTAATTATAAGATGCTATGTACAATTGCGATGGAGCCATCTGGAGTACCATGAAACCCTATTTCCATCGTTGGACCACCCCTTGAGTTTTGCCACAACACCACGGCCATACACAACACTGACGAAAGCACTTTTTTTAGTACATCCTGTTGTCTGCCATTAAAATCTTTACTGCAGCTTGAAATGCTACAGATAATGACATAACATCTATATATATCCTGCAATGCAAGTTCTGAGGATTACTCCGAAGTTAGCAACAAGGTTTTGTTGGTTATCCCAAAGCATTTGTTGAAGCCATCTGACACTCAGACATGTAGTTCAGTAGTTTGACATAGGGCTGCATGATAGTGGAAAAATCTGATATTGCGAAATTTATTTTTTTATACTGTTTTGAGGTCAGCTGGCATTTCTGTGAGGAATTTGCATGTTCTCCCCGTGTTCGCGTGGGTTTCCTCCAGGTGCTCTGGTTTCCCCCACAGTCCAAAGACATGCGGTACAGGTGAATTGAATAAACTAAATTGGCCGTAGTGTATGTGTGTGAATGAGTGTGTATGGATGTTTCCCAGTACTGGGTTGTAGTTGGAAGGGCATCTGCTGTGTAAAACATATGTTGGATAAATTGGCGGTTCACTCTGCTGTGGTGACCCCTGATTAATAAAGGGACTAAGCCGAAGGAAAATGAATGAATGAAATTCTGTAAAAATAATTAAATACGTTGTTACATCTCCAAACATCATAATTTTTTGTGCCCAAATGTTTTAAACGCCTTTAATGTTTTTTTAGGCCTTAAAAACACATGCAAATGATAAACCTTCACTCTATTACGAGTAAACTTAGTAGTGACTTTACAAATCACATGTGTTCTGTAGCTCCTTGTCAACTATAATTCAGACTCAACACCCAAACACCCATACACTCTCGCATTCACACACGCACTCATACACTATGATCAATTTAGTTCATCCAATTCACCTATAGCGCATGTCTTTGGACTGTGGGGGAAACCGGAGCACCCGGAGGAAACCCATGCGAACACAGGGAGAACATGCAAACTCCATACAGAAACGTCAACTGGCCCAGCTGGGACTCGAACCAGTGACCTTCTTGCTGTGAGGCAACAGTGCTACCCACTGAGCCACCGTGCCCGGCCGTAACAAAGATTAATTGTATTTAATTATGTATATATATGTATATATATATATATTAGGAAAAAAATCTAGTTTAGTTTAAAATTCTCGTTTAAATATCTACATTTCAAGGCAAAAACAGGATTATTTTACTTGCCCCATCTGCAGATAATTTACAGTAGCTTGTTTTAAAGAACAAATTTTAATTTTGACTTATTTCTTCTGAAGATGAAAACAAAACTAAATTTTTACTTGATCTAGGAATTTGAGATATTTTGACTAGAAATGAGAGAAAGCAAAGTAAGAAAAGCATTTTTTTTGCATTGTGATTATTTCATTTCTTTGCCTGAAGACTGTTAGACTCCAGTCAAATACAAAACTGTCAAATAGAGCTGTTCGACCCATCATGAAACTGTATTCTATCGCAGAAAAATAAAATATCGCCATATCCAATTTTTCCAATATCATACAGCCCTAGTGGATGCGCATATTGCAATATCGATGCTGAAAGGATATATTGTGCAGCCCTAGTTTGACTAACCTGGGGTAATATTTTGTGACTGCAGCAGATTGAGGTTGTTCTTCTGTCCTGCAGTGCTGGAGGAACAGGTGTGCTGCTGAACATTGATAAGGTCTCCAGTCTTCTGGAGCAGCAGGGAGCTGAAGCTCAGGTGCGTGGCCTAGTCGACTCTGGCTGGTTTCTGGAGAGCAAACAGCAAAAAGTTCCCGACTGTCCCGACAGTGCCTCCTGCACCCCTGCTGACGCAATCAAGAAAGGACTTAGGTAAAGTACAAATGAAAACCAAAACTAACCGTATGATTTTGTTACCTCACATTGCTAGTTTTGTGGTGAACAATTCATCTGCCCATCTCATTAAGAAAAAAAATGTTTACACTTGTAATCTTTAACTGAAATCTGAAAATCTGTTAAATTCTTAGATTATGTGATGTTGAGGTATTGGGCGTGACTAACATATTTAACCACGCCCCTCCAACTGTCGGTTTTGACAACAAACAGAAACAGTGAGATGGAAGTGTCTGTTAGGTTGTAATAACTCTTCTAAAACCGTTTTCCTGATCTTTCTGAATGAAATGCCTAATTTACTACATCCAATCAACTCCCAGTACAAACAATAAGCCACGCCCACTGTTTTCTCATTTAATATTCTATTTCACTATGAACTGCATCACAATAAAACGATCGCAGCTTCCGGTTCATCGGGACTTTAAATCCTTGAAAGTTTTTACTATTTAGATTTTTTTTAAATCCAAAGTTATCTGTGCATTTATATGTATTTATGTATGTATTTGTATTTGTTTATGTATTTATGTTATCTTTGCATCAAATTACAAAAAATACGAATTACCGTTTTTGCTCTTGTAAAGCCGACTGTATGGCCAGGACAGTAAATCTGACATTGTTCACTCTTCTGTCTGCCATTATTAGTCTCACACAATTTCCTTTCCTTTTTCTGAAAGTCTTGATAACACCATAGTGGAGTTTTTCTTTTATTATTTCAGCAAACAGGACTGTAAAAAAATGATTTGTTGTACTCTCCCATTCACTGCGCTCTAAGTTTATCCGACTATGACGACTTCTGCTACCAAAAAACACGTAAATGTGAAAAGGGTCCATAATTTTATTTGATTTTTTATAATTAAAGGTTTTTCACCTTTTATTGGGATAGGATAGTGGCGGACAGACAGGAAAGCATTGGGAGCAGAGAGGGGGAAGGATCCGGCTATATTTTTGCGAAATAACTGCAAAAAAAAGGTCCTTCAGCATATGTTTGTCTGCAGTTTCTGGGTGAAACAAATAGGCTGTATGATCCTGACAACTTTACTTTACACAGCAGTTTTCAAGGACATTCATTTTCCTTCGGCTTAGTCCCTTATTTATCAGGGGTCGCCACAGCGGAATGAACTGCCAACTATCCCAGCATATGTTTTACACAGGGGACGCCCTTTCAGCCGCAAGCCAGTACTGGGAAACACCCATACACTCTCGCATTCACACACACACACACACTCATACACTATGGACAATTTAGTCCATCCAGTTCACCTATACCGAATGTCATTGGACTGTGGGGGAAACCGGAGCACCCTGAGGAAACCCACTCAAACACAGGGAGAACACCCACTCAAACAACCTCCACACAGAAACACCAACTGGTCCAGTCGGGACTCAATCCAGCGATCTTCTTGCGACAGGCGACAGTTCTTACCACTGAGCCACCGTGCCGCCAGTTTTCAGTGACAAAAAAAAGGATTGTTTTCACGCAGCTTTTTGTGCAGCACCAAATAAATAAAACAAAAACAAGTGCACAATTAAGTGTGTATCGAAAGTAGGTTTAGGTGGACTCAAGAGCCGTATATTTTTATTAATATTATACTGTCTCATCTGAAGTACACTTCTAGTGCACATTTAATATAGATAATATTACTTAATGCAATTCCATTTTAAAGGGGTGACCAAAAACTCTTACTATTGCTTTTAAATCTTAGGATTTTGACTCCACAATGATCACTGTTTAATTTACTTTCTGATATCTTTGCTAGATTGTGGAATGGCGTTGTTCCGGAAAAGTGTAAGCAGCAGTATAAAAGAGGCGAGGATTGGCACTGCTTTTTTGGACACAAGCTGTACTCATATATAAGCGGTGAGAGTATGCCATCTGTGCGATTTGGATGAAAATATTGTTTAAAGAAGTAGCTAGTTAATAATAAATACTTCCTTCAAAATAACAGATGATGTGTCTCTTTGTAGCTCCGCTGTTTGTGGTGCAGTGGCTGTTTGATGAGGAACAGTTACGAGTGGAGAACATTTATATGGGAAGCCCGTCTCTGTCAGAGCAGCAGTGGACCTACATGCAGAACCTGGGGAAAGAGTTAAAAAACTCTCTCAAAGACGTGACGTAAGTACATGACTGGAACTGGTAAAAAAAATATCCGTAAATTAGCAGTCTTGCATTTTTTGTGATTCATGTCTTTATTTTTTTTTATTTTTCCCCATTTATTTATGCCTTTGAATTGCATTATGCGACCTCAATGTTTCTTCTGACAACATTTAACCTTGAAAAGTTGAAAAAAGTGACTTTTATTAACATTTTTAATAGATGATATATTGATAAAAAGTGATATATTGTCTGTGTTGGTGTTGTATGTTAGTGTACAAAAACCCTGTAATAAGCTGCCAGTACATGTTCTGTTATTTTACAGATTTATTATATAATTATATTATTTCTTATACATTAAGTTATTTCAAACTACTAAAATGTCAACAAAAGTCACATTGTTAAACTGTAGAGTTGAATTTTCAACATCAAAAGTCGACAGAGCAGAGATCAAGGTCCCATAATGCAATTCACATCCAAAAATAAGCGGAAAACACAAAATACGGAAACTTAATTAACAGATTTTTTAGCCTGTATATATTAGTATGGGGCCTCACGGTGGCGCAGTGGATAGCACGTTCGCCTCACAGCAAGAAGGTCGCTGGTTCGAGCCTCGGCTGGGTCAGTTGGCGTTTCTGTGTGGAGTTTGCATGTTCTCCCCGTGTTGGCGTGGGTTTCCTCCGGGTGCTCCGGTTTCCCCCACAAGTCCAAAGACATGCGGTACAGGTGAATTGGGTAAGCTAAATTGTCCGTAGTGTATGAGTGTGAATGGGTGTGTATGGATGTTCCCCTTCATATGGGAACTCCAACGTGTGTCTTACAGACTATGGGAGTACGTCAGACGACCAATCACTCTGGAGATTTAAGAAAACGGGCCAATGAACGCCAAGTGAATTGGCGGAGCTCAGCTCCACAGCTGACAGCGCTTAGCAATTAGTGCTATATAAGCTGTCTGCTGAGAAGCGAGCCTTAGAATTGTTACTTCAGAGCCTCACTGAGACTGGAGCAAAACCTCTGCTAAGCTGAAAATACTGAAAGTATTACTCACCAGTGTGGGAGAAGACGCAGAAGCGGCGGTCGATCTGGGTTTCCCGTCCCCTTGGCGTTTCACTGGTGTGAAAAATAAAAGAGCAGTTTTCTTTAAAAGAGCAGAGTTCCCTAAGAGAGCAACACGGTCGAGCAACGCGTCTTTTTCAAGATGTCGTTCCGACTGTGCGTTTCTGGATGCGGTGGTTTCCTCGCCCCGGATGACAGGCACGAGCATTGCATCACATGTCTGGGGGTCCGGCATGTTGAAGCGGTGCTCGCGGACAGTTCTTGCCCTCACTGCGAGGGCTTGACTGTTGCACAGTTAAGGTCGCGGCGTATCCTAGCATTAGGGTGCGTCACCCCTGCTGCTCCCCGCTATGCGGTTAGCACTCGGGCAGGCCTGAGGGTTACAGTGGGGGCTTCTCCGTCGCCTCCGGGCCCGCGGACCCCCCGCTCCTCTTCAGTGTGCTCTGTCCAAGCTTCGAGTGGGAGCGCTGGTCCACCCTCCGGGCTGGCCGCGCTCTCATTAGATGACACCGGGGATGCGATGTCCACCGCTGCATCGGAGGGCGGGCTAACATGCTCCGATAACGATCCGGATCCGCCGCCACCCTCCGGGGTTGTCAGCGGGAACCCGGATTTGGAGTCGGACATGTTAGCCGTGCTATCCCGGGCTGCTTCGGCCGTTGGACTGGAGATGGCTTGTCCCCCAGCTCCGCGGCCGGACCGCTTAGATGGGTGTTACGTGGTGGCTAATAAGGTGAAGCCTTCCAAGCCCCCCGTCCCTTTCTTCCCGGAGGTACACAGTGAACTCACGCAGGCATGGAGGGCGCCTTTTTCTGCCCGGTCCTCGTGCGCTCCCGCTCTCACCACCCTTGATGGCGGGGCAGCCAGGGGATATGAGTCGATTCCCCCGGTGGAGCGCGCTATTGCGGTCAATCTTGCCCGCGGGGCGCCTCCACCTGGAGAGGTCCACCCAAACTCCCTTCCAAAGCGTGTAAGTTATCTGAGTCTCTCACGGCCAGAGCCTACACCGCTGCGGGCCAGGCTGCATCCGCCTTGCATGCGATGGCCACCTATCAACGCTACCAAGCGGAGAAGTTGGCTGAGCTGCAGGGGGGTGGTTCTTCCTCGGGCTTGATGCATAAGCTCCGCACGGCAACCGATTATGCTCTCATGACCACCAAATCGGCTGCTCGTGCCCTGGGGAAGACGATGGCCACATTAGTGGTCCAGGAGCGCCACCTCTGGCTAAACCTGGCAGATGTGGCTGACGTTGACAAAGCTCGCTTTCTTAACGCTCCCATATCCCAGGCTGGCCTGTTTGGCGACACCGTCGGGGAATTTACCCAGGAATTCTCGGCGGTGAACGAGCAGTCCAAAGCGATGGGGGAGGTCATCCATCAGCGGGCTCGGAAAACTGCTCTCCCCGCTGTCCCATCCGCTCCCGCTGCTCCTCGCCGAAGGCGTCCGCTCGCGGCCCCAACACCCGCTCCGCTTCCAAATGCCGAGCCAATCGCGGGTCCGCGACGCCACCGATCCAGGGCGCCGTTAAGTCCGGTAAGAGGACCGCGAAGCGTCCCTGAGACGGGCCACCTGGAGAAGAGGGGACCTGCTTTTTCCTCGGTGGAGGGCCGAGGACACATAACATCAGTAATACCACCACTGCCCCCCTCTGGGCTGGCGGTGACCAAATTCTCAATAAAAAGCAGTTTCCTCTCTCTCCGGGTGCGCAAGCCCGAGCCTTGCCAGTCTGGGACGCCCCGCCTTCCAGCTCGCAGCGCCGGGCTCTTTCGCCTTAGGCTTCCAGAGTGCAAGAGAACGGGCTCCTTTCTCTCACTCCAGCCTCATCGCGGGATCCAGGGAGGAAGGTAAGAGAAATTCTCTTATTTTCGGCTCTTCCTCGGGCCGCTCTGCTTCCCGGGGCGAGCACTCCCTTCCCGAGCTGCCCCTCCGTTGGCACGTCAACGATCGCGCCGATGATGCCATTAGCGTGGGCTCTGCCAGCCTGGTTAGCGCTGCCCAGCCCGTCGCGGTGGCTCATACGGACGATCGGACTCGGCTATGCGATACAATTCGCCATTCGCCCTCCCAGGTTCAGGGGTGTCCATTTCACGAGGGTCAGCCCCGTGAGCGCCCCTGTCTTGCGAGAGGAGATTGCTATCCTCCTGGCGAAGGATGCAATCGAGCAGGTCCCTCCAGCCGAGATGAACTGCGGGTTTACAGCCCGTAATTCATCGTGCCCAAATAGAGCGGAGGGTTAAGACCAATCCTAGATCTGCGCAGACTGAACTGTCATTCACACAAAATGCCGTTCAGGATGCTCACGCAGAAACGCATACTGCAGTGCGTCCGTCCTCGGGATTGGTTTGCAGCAATAGACCTGAAGGACACGTATTTTCATGTCTCCATTCATCCACGCCACCGTCCATTTCTCCGGTTTGCGTTCCAGAGTCGAGCATGGCAGTACAAAGTCCTCCTCTTCGGGCTCTCCCTGTTTCCATGCGTGGAGGATGCCCTGTGCCTCTTCGGCGCACGCGCATCGGCATTTTTGATTATTCTTTGACTGATGTACATATATTTCATGTCTTAAACTAGTCGATTATGCACAGGGACCTGATGCTTCGGCATCTTGGCCGGTTGGGGTTTCAGGTCAACCGAGAATGAGCAGGCTCTCCCCGGGAGAGCTTCTCTTTTTCTCGGCTTGGAGCAGGACTCGGTCTCCATCACGGTGCGCTTTTTTTTAGCGCACCGGGCCAATGCTGCTCTGTCTGATTAATTCGGCAGTTACAGTGGTCCCACTGAAGTTTTTCAGAGGCTCCTGGGGCATATGACATTTGTAGCCGCTACATCGCCGCTCAAATGGTTCATATGAGACCACTTCAGCGCTGGCTTTGCGATCGAGTTTCCAGATGGGCATAGCGCGCGGAGGCACACCGGGTGTCAGTCACCACGCTGCGTCGCCGCACCTTCAGTCCCTGGATGGATTTTGCCTTCTACGGGCCGGGGTGCCCTTAGAACAAGTATCCGATCATGCTGTCATTTTGACAGATGCTTCCAGTACGGGCTGGTGGGCTGTGTGTATCGAGCATGCAGCCGCAGGTTCGTATATCGGACTTCGGTTGCGTTGGCATTTTAATTGCCTGGAGCTGACGGCAATGTTTCTCGCTCTCCGTCGGTCCATACCGGTACGGGAGGGGACACACGTGTTGGTTAGGACGGCTAGCACGGCCGCGATAGCGCGCATCGACCATTTGGGTGATGCGCGCTACTGCCGCATGCCTCAGCTCGCTCGCCATCTGCTCCACTGGAGTCATGCGGCTTAATAGCTGCGCGCCGTTCATATCCCGTACGAGCTCTCCGTGCCAGCTTACTCGCTCTCACGGCAGTTATGTTTCCGGAAGAACGGAGACTCCCACCCGGCGCGGTCCAGTTGGCCCCGGGTTCATTTTTCCCCAGTGAGCCTGCGCGCACAGACACTGTGCAAGGTCGGGGAGCGAGGGGCGGGTCTCGCTCGTTGCGCCTCCTTGGCCCAACCGGACCCGAGTTTCTGAACTCAAACTCCTCGTGATAGCTCTCCCTGACGAATTCCCCGGAAAAAGCACTCCTTTTTTTGGGATGGGCACCCTCTGGCACCCGCAGCGTTCTGGAACCCCCAGGAGGGTTTCTAGACAGCGCGGTGGACTTAGGTGACCTATCAGTAGATGGTTAACACCGTCACTCAGACTAGAGCCCCTGTATAGGCAAGCCTATGTCATGTAGTGGGTCCATTCGTTGTGTGGAGCTCTTCTCTCGGAGAAGAACCCCGGACATGCCAGATTAGTGTTGTGTTTTCTTCCTTCAGGATAGCTGGAGCGCAGGCTGTCACCCTCCACACTGAAGGTTTGGTGTGCTGTCATCCTTGCCCTCGGGGGGGCGGCAGATGACAGCGCACTGGGAAAGCATAACCTTATCAGCCGGTTCCTCAGAGGTGCGTGGCGCGAGATGGTTAATTCCATCCCGCCCCCCTACTCTTGCCCTCTCGGGATCTCTCTAGCCCCAGCGGTTATGGTTAGATCCGTTGAGCCACTCGTCTCAGTATCTATAAGTTTTCTGTCCATGAAGACAGCTCTGCTGGTCGCGTTGGTATCATTCTGGAGGGTTGGGATGCCGGTGGCATTTTCGGTCAGCGAATCGTGCCAGGAATTTGGACCGGCCTACTCTCACGTTTACCTGAGACTCCGGTTCAGCTTGTGCCAAGGTTCGTACCACCCCCTTTATATTAAAGTGGTAGTGAACCTGCGAGCGCTGTCTGCGGAGGAGACAGGCCCAGCCTTTCATTGTATGTCCGCGCACTGCGCTTAATGTGACATGTAGAGCGTACATCTTTGAGCAGCTCTTTTCTGTTATGATCGGCAGAAGGGAAGTACCGTATCAAAACAGAGGTTGGTTCATTCTAATAGTATGCCATCACCCTCGCTTCATGTGCCAGGGTGAGCTGTGTCCCCCGGTAAGAGGCGGTGCCTCCTTTTCGGCGCGAGTACGCAGCACCTCTTAACAGATTATGCAAAGCTGCGGGCTGGGCGACACCTAACACATTCGCGAGGTTTTGTAATCTTCGAGTGGAGTCGGTTTCGTCCCGATTATTGGGTAACCCCGATCAATCGGGAGGAAACTAAACTCGGTGTCAACAACGCTTGCTGCGCCATGCTCCCTAACACGGAGATACGTGCGCCTTTTTCATTCTGCTAGTAAGTTCCCCATCTGGCGAACCCTAGAGAATTCCTCCGAGGCCCCCAGCACTCATCTCAGCGGAGGAGTCGAGTGCCTGGCTCAGTGTGATGTCTGGTACGCCCAAATTGGTCTACCCACATGCTGAGGTTCGGTGCCAGCTATGCGCGGTTCCCAAGGTGACCCCATATGCATATATTAACCACGGTGTGTTCCCCCTGTCCAGGCGGACCCGTGTCTTCCCTACCCGCTAACCAGCTTATCATATGTAGCACTCCCCCTTATTAGGGCTAGTCCATATGCTCATATTGCCATCAAGTCTCCCCTCTTGGGTAGCAGGTGGCCTCCGCAGCGTCCTCCCCCTTCGGGGACTGGCACGCTTTCCCAACGTACTGTCGTAATTTAAAATCCCTAGTCTATATTAGCTAGGTAAAAAGCACATTACGAACCCCGATCCAAATCTAAATTTTCCCATGTAATGGTAAATAGAGGGCCTAGGGGACGTTGGAAGGTTGCGCTCTTGGTGATGCTGGTGCGCGCACGCTATGCTTGGCAAACTTCACACCAGGAGCGTGACGGGCTTAGCTGCTGTGGCGTTTTCCATACAGTCTCCCATAGTCTGTAAGACACACGTTGGAGTTCCCATATGAAGGGGAACGTCCTGGTTATGTCCGTAACCCACGTTCCCCGAATAGGGAACGGAGACGTGTGTCTCCACTGCCACAGCACCTGAGTCTCCAGCTGTTAGCTGAATGTTCGGCTCTTCAGCAGGCAATTCTAAGGCTCGCTTCTCAGCAGACAGCTTATATAGCACTAATTGCTAAGCGCTGTCAGCTGTGGAGCTGAGCTCCGCCAATTCACTTGGCGTTCATTGGCCCGTTTTCTTAAATCTCCAGAGTGATTGGTCGTCTGACGTACTCCCATAGTCTGTAAGACACACGTCTCCGTTCCCTATTCGGGGAACGTGGGTTACGGACGTAACCAGGACGTTTCCCAGAGATGGGTTGCAGCTGGAAGAGCATCCGCTGCGTAAAACAAATGCTGGATAAGTTGGCGGTTCATTCCGCTGTGGCGACCCCAGATTAATAAAGGGACTAAGCCGAAATGAAAATGAATGAATGAATGAATATTAGTATGGTATATATATTATATATACTACTTTTCACAACTTCTTTTCCAAAGCAGCTTTACAAAAAGATGTGCTATTAGATTACACTCAAATCAGAAAATGGTGTACAGTACTGTAGCGTGGGAAATAGTGTTGTCAAAAATATCGATAAATCCATAATATCGATACTGAAATATTTAAAATTACACAATCTTGCTTTGGTTAGTATTGATGCTGGCTTTGCTCTATCGCACTCTCTCTCTCTCTCCTCACCAGCAGGGAGATGAATAATTAATACACTGAAAAAAAAAGAAAAAGGTTCATTAAAAATTGTTGCAAACAATTTATATAAGCTGAATTTAAACAAATTAAGAATTTAAGAACTAAATACGTTTAAATTCAGCCCATATCAGTTGTTTACAACCACTTACCTTAAAACAAAATTGTAAATCCAATCTTTTTTTGTGTGTAGTAATATAAAGATTTAAAAACATTTGTTTCAGAAAATAAGATGACATAGCACTAATAGTAGCACATAGTTTTCTTTTTTGTAATTTATTGCCTTATGGACTGCTGACGTACCTGGTATAAGCATGGGCGCCGCTAGAGGGGAGAAGTTAGGACGATTCTAATGCCTGGTTTATACTTCATGCATCGAGTGATCGGAGTGAACCCTAACAAGGCATGGGATGATAACCATTTTCAAGGTATACCGCGGTTTGGAAAGTCAAGGTTTTAAAACCGTCAAAATTTTCTGCTATACCGTTCCTAAGGTATATGCACAATTTATTTTTTTGTTTGTTTTTTAGGACAACAGTATCTCCAGCAGAAAAGATATCCATAGATGCCCTTTTAAATAGTAAAAATAAAATGTGTTTTTGAAACAAATGAAGACAGAAGTCAATAATTGACATGTTTACTGTTCCAAAATATTTGAAACGTTCCTCAAAATAAAATATATTGTGCTCAAAAGGGAAAAACGTTTTTGTTTTTTACCCAGACATTTAAATATATATTTAATGCAATGTATATAAATATATGTTTAATATATTTTAGAGCAGTAATCGCATACCGTGAAGCTTTGATAATTTTATCCAAGGTTATCATACAGTCAGAATCTTATTCCGGCCCATGCCTAATTACGTTTTCTTGCAGTTTTAGTTTTCACAAATCCACTAGTGGCCGTTGTGTACATTTTTGACAATCTCAAATACGATACTGTTTGTGAAGTTGTTTAATGATCCTCTGCTGAAATGTTGAGAGATTGAATGTGTTTTATTTCTTTTAAGGCTGTGACTGAAGTCAGCTGTAGCTTTGTGTTTCTCTTCAGTAATTCTGCTTGTTAACAGCAGGTCTTAAACATTAATGCTTAGTTAAAACTTACTTAATCACCTAAATATCTCATTGCTTCAACTTAAATGGAGTAAATTCACAGTACTCATATAGATCAGTTTTCTAACTCAAATGGTTTAAAGCATCCGGTTTCCTCAAATGGTTTGAGTTGCCTTAACTTATTGGGTTTTACAGTGTAGGGCATGTTTTCTCATAAGGCTGCTGTGTACGCTCCTTCCCGTAGCATTAGTTTTACACACAACATGCAGCCATTATGTACCCAGATGCACATATTTCTCGGTTCTCAGAAATGTATCCCTGGGCACATTTTATCAATGATCCTGTTTTGAAATGTACAGTGACGGTTGCAAGTATTCGTTTTTAATAGGAATTAATTTAATGTTTTATTACAGTCATCATGGTAAAACTGAATTATCTTTTGCTCTATATCTTATGTATACTAACAGTATTGTGCTGTATGTTGTTTTAGGGCCGTGTTCGCCCCCTCCTGTCTTTCCCACACTCTGATAACCAAAAGGTAAGGGCTCACAAAACACAGTCCTCCAGGGTGAGCTCATACACCCAAATTGAACACTCATCCATCACTGTGCATTCTAGGTGTCACCAAAATGCCACCTCATGGTTTCACACTTAATTAATGACCCGCTGTATGAGCGAGCAGCGGGACGGTTGATTTGTGAAGCGAACCATGAAACTGTGGCAGAGCACATGATGAGGTCAAACTTATAGCAGAGGCAGCTGCTTATCAAGAGACGGATTAGGCTACTGCTGAAGGGGCATTAAACTGTCATTAAGTTAACACTAAAGCAGTTGCAGAGACAGTACCTCATAGAGCTGTGTATCTGTAATATCCAATTATAATTATACAAATATTGTCAAACATAAAATAATAATAAATTAATTTAAATAATGAATAATATGATATAATTAACTTAAAATAAATGTTAAATTAGTGCTGAACAATCGTTTGAGCATCGATATTGCAATGTGTGTATCCGCAATAGTCACATCGCAGGACTTGGTAGTTTATTAAAGATTAAAGGATAAAGATATGATTAAATATTATTTTATATTATTGTATAAAATGATTTACACAATGAAAACATGTTGTTTTACGTTTGATTGTTCAATTTCTATATTTCAATAATGTTAGACTCCCCGGAAAACCATAAAGCGCTGTTTATTTAACATTTATTTTTGCTCTGTCGTTTTTTTAGATATGCTTGTAATGGACTGCATAGAAAAAGACTTGATCACCCTAGTCGATCTAATGAAATCTTTTCAAATAGAGCTATTCAAATCATCTGGTGAAATT
>CAIGQW010055671.1:4884309-4902893 GCA_903798125.1 Danio choprae | reverse complement strand
AGGTGTTTTACAAAATATCTTTGTCAACTGCTCATCAGAACAGAGCACCGAAGCTTGCGATATGTCATTTTTTATCTCTCTTTCAGTAACTGGACAGATGTCCAAATCAAAGGCACACCGCTCTCCCGTGCTCTGCAGTGTTGGGACAGAAGTCTTCAGGAGGCCAATAAAAACAGCAAAACTGCCCTCAAGGGCTGTCCCTTTCATCTCATCGATAACTGCCAATGGCCACAGTGTAATCCGACCTGTCCGGCCCTGATTGACCAGGCCACACAACAGGAGATGACTTTGCTCCAGGTGCTGGCTAGTATGGGCCTGGACCTGCAAAAGCTAGGCTTGGATGTGAGAGGCGACATTTCAGCCGGGATGGTCAGCAATGGTGGCTAAATTAACCTTAGTGCTCTTATCGACCCAGTTCACCTCATCCCACACTTTAGAGATTGTTCAGTGCCTTCCTCTCTGGCCACTTCCAGAGATGGGCCTGGTTTGTCTAGTGAACATCTCCCTGGATTTCAGTACCGACAAAACAGTGTTCGATCAACAGCAATGATTTTGGGGTCTCCAAGTGAGTGACTCTTTATAGTTAGACACAGTTAATCAATGGTTATCACAACTACTAAAAAACGAAATAATAACTTCAATAAGAGAACAAGTGTTTGAGTTCAATGCTGTCAACATCTTACTTTACTAACTGAATAAAACTGTTGAGAAGAGTGAACGTTTAGAAGGATGTTGTGTGTTTCTATGAGATTTTTTGGAGATATACAGTGGAAATCAAAATTATTAGCCCTCCTCTGAATTTCCAGAGCAAGGAATTTATCACAGTATTTCCTATAATATGTTTTCTTCTGGAGAAAGTCTTATTTGTTTTATTTCAGCTTGAATTTTTTTAAACCATTTTAAGGTCAATATTATTAGCCCCCTTCAGCAGTATTTTTTGATTGTCTACAGAACAAACCACTGTTATACAATGACTTGCCTAATTACTCTAACTTGCCTAATTAACTTAGTTAAGCCTTTAAATTGCACTTTAAGCTGAATACTATCTTGAAAAATATCTAGTAAAATATTATGTACTGTCATCATGGCAAAGATAAAAGAAATCAATTATTAGAAATGGGTTATTATCTATTATCTTTAGAAATCTGTTGAAAAAAATCTTCTTTTTCATTAAACAGAAAAAAATATACAGCGGGGCTAATAAATCAGGAGGGCTAATAATTCAGGAGGGCTTATAATTCAGCAGGGCTAATAATTCATGAGGGCTAATAATTCTGACTTCAGCTGTACATGACAAAACAATAAAACACTGCAGTTACTACATTTTCCAAAGATCCAGCCATAATACTTCATCTGTTGTATATCTTCTTATTTTTAGCAAGTGCATGTTGTTTTAGGATGTGGTAGAAGATTTTGCAGACAAGTCATATTAAATGACGCACAGTGATTTTACATTTTACATATTGACCATCCTAAAATGTCCTTAAAAATAGTACAAAACAAAAACAATTTCTCTTTTCAATATTATTTATCATCTGCATAATTTTTGTTCTTGTCTATTTCCATTATTTGTAATATCCATGAAGTTCTTGTGACATTTATAGAATGGTTTGACTTATCTTGAACACCAATAAAAGATGAATGAAATAATTTATGTACAAGATGTTTTAGCAACTGTGATCTCAGTGTGTGTGTGTGTGTGTGTGTGTGTGTGTGTGTGTGTGTGTGTGTGCGCGTGCGTGTGTGTGTGCGTGTGCGTGTGCGTGCGTGTGTGTGTGCGCGCACTGTTTGGGTGGTTTACAAGGACAGAAATTTGTATAATGACATGGATAGTACCTAATACAACATTGAGCTGGTTTATGAGAACACACCTTATGTCTTTGTAATTCAAAATGCTTTAAAAACATACCTAATGGCATCTTATGACATTCAAATGTCATCTTATGCCACTGTCTTCCTGTGAGGGTTGGGTTAAGGGCTAGGGCCATATAATAAGCGCTTTTTACCGTACATCTATGGAAAGTTCTCGTAAACCACCAATGTGTGTGTGTGTTTTTTGTTGTTGTTTTTACTGGTAATACATGTTTTAGTGAGAAGCATAAAGGAACCACAAGGCAAACTTTAGGTTTCAGGAGTAGTTGAATAATTGGTGTTTTCCAACCTGACTGATGTGTGAGTAAATACAAATACAAACCTTATAAATACAAAGGAAAGAATATGGAAAATATAAGGAAACTGGAACTTTAACCACAATCTTATCAATGCTCTGCTGCTTCTTCTCTTGCTGTTTGGGCATGTGCAATGTTGAAAAAGCAACTTAACATGTGCAAACTACTTTGTAAAGCTAAATAAAATATACAGAAAACTAAATACTATTTGTGGTAATTTTACAAGACTGTATATTCTGTAAAGTCTGTAAAGTAAATACGGATTATTGCATTTCTGTTATTGAACGTACTGGCGTGGGGATTCTGTGAAATGTTTTCAACTGAAATAATCACAGATTAAATATAATAAAACTGTATTGGGGTTCAGAAGAAATGCAAGCCTTGAAAATTCAATGCAATAAAATGCATGCCCTTACAATGCAATACATTCTTTTGTTTTTAATTAGTCCAATTCTACAATCTTTTTTCTTTAACCCTTTATAGGAAACTCATTGAAATACTGATCTGAAAAATCCTGGAGTGCACTGGGGTTTATTATTATTTTGAACTTTTTTGTAATCAGTGTCATTGAAGTTACCATATATAGTTCATCGCCTGATAAAGAGTAAGAGGTGTCATTACTTCAAAAATATGCGGTTTAGCGAAAGCATGGATGAATGAAAATTGTGTCAATATCTGGCAGAGTCGAGTGGAAAGTGAGTGGGTGTTTCGTGAGTAACAATAATCGCCTGAAATTTTCACAAATGACATTAAACCAAAACATGACTAAGAAAACACTCAGCAGGGTCAGAACTCACTATGTGTAAAGGGGAATTTCACAGTTTTATCCATGCATATAAACAATTAATTTTGAGAGGTGATTCAGGTCCTGTCTCTGTACAGACTAGACTAGTCTGCTTCCTGTAAACAAAAGAGTAGTCCTGACAGTCTGAGGTCATTTTAGGTTAGCTGTTCATTGTTCTCTGCAATCTACTATTTCATGGATGATGTTCGGTAAATAGCTTGCATTTTAAAACTTTTTTGAGAGATTGGATTTTTTGAGGGATTGCAGAGAAGCAGTAAATAGAGATTCTAGTGGAAACTGTAAAGTTATATAATGCAAAACATCATTTGCTCAAACTGTTCTCTCAGTTAATCGTGTCAAATTTTGGAATTTGGTAGTCCAGACAGTCTGAGATCACTTTAGGTTAGCTGTTCAATTCTTATATACTGTGCATCTGCAAACACAAACTCTGCAATCTACTATTACTACTATTCGGTGAATAATCTACTATTTTCAGATGATGTTCGGTGAATAGCTTGCACTTAAACATTTTTGAGAGATTGCAGGGAAGTAGTAGATCCACTACAGCGTCTTCTAGTGGAAACTGTAGAGTTATATATCGCAAAACATCATTTGCTCTGGCTGTTCTCTCAGTTAAAAATTACTACTGCAAATTATAATAATTTTTTTTAAAGCCACTAAATCTTAGTTGATAAATCAACAAACTCTACTCTAGTCATGTCTAGTGTACATGTTTTATAAAATTGTGAGCCATTTGTACTTTTTGTTTTTGTAATTTATAAAAGCCCTTGTAAGCACAAGTGTTGTGAATTAGATTTGGCTACAGGCATGGTACATGCACGTGATGGTTTATTTCAGTTTAATCAGTTTAAAATATGTAATTTGTATCTGTTATACTTCATTAAGTAAAAATAAATAAATAAAACAGAAATATTTTAATACATTTAGCAGCAGACTCGCAGCTCCACAGTTCCAGTTTAGGCAATTAACATTTCTCACTTAAAAAGGAAACATTTGACGAAAATAAATGTTGACCAATACACATTTGATTATTATTGTCAGTTGTTTACCGTTTCTATCGTAAAACAGCTGTCATATATATAATGTTTCGCTTCTTAAATCCTACCTTATTCTCTTTCAGCGATAAACTGACGCTCTGTGGTGAAATTTGCGTTCTGCTTGTTAACCGTAAACCCCGCCTACTTTAATTTGATTGGCCATCTCAATCATTTGACGTCGATGAGCATGTTGAGAAAGCAGACCAGCCGAAATTAATTGAAATGCTACTGTGGGGTAATGTCATTGATAGCTTACTGCAGTTGTTCATTTGTGGCGCATGTTTCTGTTAAAGCCATCATTCCGCATAGTTTATATACACTTTTAATATTAATAAACATTTCATTAAAAGGAACCCCGGAGAGAAACTATATTACATTTGATTGTGCAGATGCCTCTTGGGATTTTATTTTTCCCTCATTGAAATCAATTAAACAAACTGTTTTGTGTTTTTGTCCAATGAAAAAAAAAAAAACTTAAATGATACTATTTTTAGGTAAGGTTACCACTTTTCTCAGTGTAAATGTTCATGTCCTCGAATAATTAGATTTTTAATTTGCTTTCATAAGTATTTTTTACTACTTTTAAAAGTATCCTTTATCTGAGTATTTTTTTTATTATTTTAAGTAGCATCTACTTCGTTTGCATCTTTAAAAAAATATTGTGAAAGTATTTTTACTCCATTTTATAAATGTGAAGTGGACTAAAAATGTATTTTAGAGAAATGGTGAAATGAGAAAACTGCTCAGGGATGTGTCCAATTTGTGAACTGGATCTTGTCAGATAAGTAATGATTTTTATATATGAAAACAGATCCGACTGCACATGTCCTAGTCAGCAACTCACCGATTCAAATGATTCGTTCAGAGTAAACGAATGAATCCTTGGTTCAGTTATTCAGTGTGATTTTACAATAAATCACTGAATTAACTAATTCAAAATGAGTCAAGATTGCCTGTCACTGATTGCATGACATCGTAACTAATGCAGAGTTTTTGTATTTATTTTTATTATAAATGAAAATCATTTAGCTCTCAACTGTGAGTTGTTTGTGAAGTAAATGTAAAAGGTCAAGCTCTTTAAGTGCACTGTATGAAATGGTAGGTTTAGTTTATTTATTCATTGTTAAACTGATCATGATGTTAAAATAACAAATGAAAGCTCATGCGTTTTCCTGTAACAAGTAATACATATACAATTCTTAAAATGTTTATTTTGCCACTTTTCTGTATATTCATTCATTCATTTTCTTTTTGGCCACAGCGGAATGAACCGCCAACTTATCCAGCATATGTTTTACGCAGCAGATGCCCTTCCAGCTGCAACCCATCACTGGGAAACATCCATACACACTCATTCACACACATACACTACGGACAATTTAGCTTACCCAATTCACCTGTACCGCATGTTTTTGGACTTGTGGGGGAAACCGGAGCACCCGGAGGAAACCCACGCCAACACGGGGAGAACATGCAAACTCCACACAGAAACGCCAACTGACCCAGCCGGGGCTCGAACCAGCAACCTTCTTGCTGTGAGGCGATTGTGCTAGCCACTGCGCCACCGTGCTGCTCTTTGCTGTATATTGTATGCTTATTTGTCAGCCCACATTTTCACACATTTAATGTTGTTTTATACTACACTCTCAGAAATAAAGGTACAAACGCTGTCAAGGGGGTGGCACTTTTTTTTTAGATATTAACAAACATTCATTCGTTCATTCATTTTCCTTCAGCTTTGACTGCTTTGATGACTGACAGCTTTTACCTTGTTTAATGTGTTTTTTGTTTTATTTAGTTTTTTTTACATGTTTGCTCACTTAAATTAGTGAATCAGTGCATTTCTGACTCATTTTCACATTAATTATTAGTATGGTTATCAGTGCCTGGCATAAAATAAAATAAATAAATAAATAAATAAGATGAACAATCAAATTAACAATCAAATGAAACATTTTATAATGTTTATCATACTTAAGTACATTTAAAAGTTATGTATTTTGTACTTTAAAGTAAAATTGAAAAAAAAAATCTCCTTCATGTTGTTCCAGCACAAATCAATTAAGTTAACTTAATGGTTTTTACAAATTTAAGTGGATTAAACATAAAATGATTAAGTTGTCAAACATAAACTTAAGAATTGTGTTGTTTTATTTATTCATTCATTCATTCATTTTCCTTCGGCTTAGTCCCTTTTGTGTTGTTTCAACTCATTTTAAATAAATAGTTTGAACAAGCAGCAAAAGTAATTTCTCGAGTGTGCAATTAAGCACTGAATGTTGTCTTCTAAGTACCTTTTAGTTCCCTAAAAGCACTTTTTAGTAAAAAGGTCTTCAAAGAAAAACATTTTCATGAAGTATAAAACCTAAACAGCATTTTCTCCACCATAAAAAAGACCTTTTGTGAAAAGAAAAAACGTTTGTTCTTCATGGATGCATCAATTGCAATGGCGTAGTTTTATGTTAACAGTGAAGGACGATATTAAAATTACACTTGAGTAATATTTTATAAGTGACTCTGTATTTTCACTCAAGCGCTTGATTTGTACTGTCATCACTCCATACCAGAGCAGCTGACCGTAAAAAACAAAACAGCACTGGTTCAATTAACAGCTCATATACTGACGTTCTACAATAAATTTAATTACAACTAATTTAAAACATCTTTCTTTATTTCAATAGCTAGTAAAACCCTAATAATCTCACTGCTTGATCTTTGAGCTAGATCCTTAGCTAGATCTTTTCTTATTGTTTAAAAAAAGTAGTTGTTTAGCCACAAACATTTAACAAACAAAGATAGCACACATTGTGGTGTTGATAGATTAGATCTTCCTGTTTTGCATCAAAACCATAATCAAATATTTCTTTCAGCTTATTCTATGAACTACAGTGGGCTATAAATGTAGAACTGTTTCTAACACTGGTCATAGGCCACCGTCTTAAAGTGCACACGCTTCCGTGCACTTTGACAAACTTTCCATGTAACGATAGAAATTGGTTTGTTTTTTTACTAGCAGTGGTGGTTTGAGAAAAGGGAGCTTTCATCGTGTGTTGTTTTTTTTCTGATTTTAGGGTGGGGGGTTTGCATGCTTCTTTTTTTCTGTCTTTGGTGTATCTTTGATGAACCTCAAAGCACACTAGCTGCAAGCAGTCTTTGACCTGCATTTAACCAGAAAACAAACGTTTTATCTTTTGTTTGTTTGCTTTGTGCACATGTTTTATTTAGCGTTTATTTTGTTTCATTTTAATGTAAATATACATTTTGTACATTTGAACTGTTCAGATAAACTGCATGTATAAAAACCTGTTGACAAATTATTGTTGTTGTTGTTGTTGTTGTTGTTTGCTTTATTAAGTTCATTGTAGGTCAGACAGGAAATAACAAACTGTAAATACAATATAACACCAGAAACACCTTAAAACCACACACTAGTTCAATTCACCAAACAAGTATCAGGAAAGCACAATTATAAAATAAGTCATTCGCCTTACAGCAAGAAGGTTGCTGGTTCAAGTCCTGGCTGGGCCAGTTGGCATTTCTGTGTGGAGATTGCATGTTCTTCCCGTGTTCGCGTGGGTTTCCTCCGGGTGCTCTAGTTTCCCCCACAGTCCAAAGACATGCGGTATAGGTGAATTGATTTACATTTCACCTATACCGTATATAATTACATTGGCCGTAGTGTATGATTGTGTGAATGTGAGAGTGTATGGGTGTTTCCCATTACTGGGCTGCATAAAACATATGCCGGAATAGTTGGCGGTTCATTCCGCTGTGGTGACCTCTGATAAATAAGGGACTAAGCCGAAGGAATAAGTAAAAATAAAATCAAACAAAAACTAAAAAATTCTATAGAATAATAAAAATAAATAAATTATTAAGACTAAGTTTTATTAATGATAATTGTTGTTTGGCAACAACAAACAAACAAACCAATGAATAATTAAATTCAAAGAAAGAAAGTGCACATAAATAAAAACATGCATATTACAAACACATTTCTTTATAAAAGCTTCTGCTTAACCATCAGGTCACTTAACCACAAGAACCAGTGGTTGTGCTTGATCAGGTGAGAGTACAGGTGATTGTAGCTGCTGAGGTTTATTCACTGTTCGCATGCACTAACTGCTTCTTCACCATGCAAATCACCTGATTTGTGGCCGAAACACGTCTTCCTGCTTAGGCCTCTTTTCCTGGCAGCAGTGTACACGTAAACCCGCAAGTGCACACGTGCAGCAGCGCATGTACCTGTGCAAAGTTGAAACTTGGTAGGGAGAACGACAGTGAGTGAGGACAGGGAACTTTCAAAACTGAGAAGAGGAAAAAGCTATTTTGAATGACTTGCTGCTGTAAATGTATAGTCTGCAGTGTTGTTTAGGATTCTGAACAAACTTTACTCAAATATCATACATTGTGCACACAATCTCTTCATCTTGTCTCAATGCAAATTGATTAAGTTAACATAATGGTTTTTACAATTTTAGGTCGATTGAACAAAAACAAACTCAAGAACTGTTGTTTCAACTCATTTTAAATAAGTAGTTTGAACAAGCAGCAAAATGAACATTATTGGAGTGTGCTTGCTTTCTTCAAATTAAGTATTTCATCTCTTTTAGTATTTAAAGAAAATGTACCTTCCAGCAATGTGTGACACCGCTCTAAGTGAATGAAAACATCCAGCTAAGGTTTAAATCTGACCCCTAAACCAAACTATGACCTTTTATAATGCATAATAGGTGCTCTTTAAAACTGTCCCTGTCACATGGGTTGTATGTAGCAGGTTGTTTGATGAGTGGGATCCAGATGCAGCACAATAACTCATTTATTTTTATAATGTTCATGCAGCAACAAACCCACACAGACAATGTGGTATAAGACAAGAGCGCATGTATAGTGAAACAGACAATAGGATCACGAGCAAATTAGATAGCAAGGGGGTGGAGACAATAAGCAACTAATAAGGGTAACTATAGAAACCTGGGAAAGCTAAAGTGGTGGGGAGGGGCATGACTAAACACAGGCAAAATAAATATCAGGATGAGACAGGGGCTGTAATAGTCCCACATTAGACATTACAAAATGTGACCATTGTATTTTTAAAGCTCTTTTATTATTTTCTATTCCTAATGTGTAAGACATGTAACCCTTAACAGAACTTTGTATGGCAGGATGTGATTAAAAATATAAATATTTATGAATGTAATCAAGATGGCGACACTGTGGCTCAGTGGTTAGCACTGTCACCTCACAGCAAGAAAATCGCTGGTTTGAGCCCCGGCTGGGTCAGGTGGTATTTTTGTGTGGAGTTTGCATGATCTCCCTGTGTTCGCGTGGGTTTCCTCTTGGTGTTCCGGTTTCCCCCACAGTCTAAAGACATGCGGTATAGGTGAATTGAATAAACCAAATTGGCCGTAGTGTATGTGTGTGAATGAGTGTGTATGGATGTTTCCCAGTACTGGGCTGCAGCTGGAAGGGCATCGTTTGTGTAAAAACATATGCTTGATAACTATGGCCAATTTAGTTTATTCAATTCACCTGTGCCACATGTCTTTGGACTGTGGGGGAAACTGGAGCACCCGAAGGAAACCCACGTGAACACGAGGAGAACATCCATACAGAAATGCCAACTGGTCCAGCCGGAACTCGAATCAGCAACCTTCTTGCTGTGCTAACCCCTGAGCCACTGTGCCGCCTGGTATCATTAGATGTTAAAAACAGCTCGTTATGCTGCTCGCTGATATTTGCTTATATTATTTACATTTTTATGTATAGTCATGAACACATTTGTTGGTAGAGCAAGTTGTTAGACCGTTTTCTGCCATTTATTATTCATAGTCATTTCTGAATCGGAAGATTTAAAACAATCGCGAAAACCAGTGCACTTCTGCATTGGTGAATAAGGTCAATAGTGTACTTTTTGTTTATACACTGTAAAAAGTGATTATTTACTTTACTTAACAAAGTGAGTAAACCCGTTGCCTTAAAAGCGAAAAGTTGACTTAACTTAAAAAAGTGTGTAAACCCATCTCTGGGAAACATCCATACACACCCATTCACACTCATACACTACGGACAATTTAGCTTACCCAATTCACCTATACCGCATGTCTTTGGACTTGTGGGGGAAACCGGAGCACCCGGAGGAAACCCACGCCAACACAGGGAGAACATGCAAACTCCACACAGAAACGCCAACTGACCCAGGCGAGGCTCGAACCAGCGACCTTCTTGCTGTGAGGCGAACGTGCTACCCACTGCGCCACTGTAAGGCCCAACTTGGAAAGTTGATTTAACTTAATTTTTATAATTATGCACATACTAATTAACTAATCATTTTTTATAGTGTATATTGTCATGCGAAAGTGTTCTTAAAATTTAAGTATTAAAAAAACTCACTTATTATGATCCGGTGTAAGAAATGAAAACAAAATGATTTAGTAAGACAGTAAAATAAATTTTCTTTATAATTATTACTACTTACTTTCTAGTTCAGCTAAGGTAGGAATCGATGTTGTTTTTCATGAAACACAGCAGGCTGTGGTGAAAACCCTTTCCTCTGGTGTTTGCTTCAAAGTCAAACGTGGTTCTTCACCTTTTTTTAAGCACAGGACATACACACACACACACACACACACACACACACACACACACACACACACACACAAGCTCTCGTGTTTACTGTGTCGTGAACAGACCCCGATGAGACATTCAATCATAAAGTCATCTGCAAACATGCACGCGTGCACTGGTAAGTCTAAAAGTTAATCGGCTGGATTACAATGTTAAATATGAGCTTTTGCACATACAGGATGTGGTCAAAGATTTTAAAAAGGAAACTAATAGTGTGGAATTGTGTATATTATTTAAAGTTTCATCTTGTCTATGAATGAAGTATTATGTGCACTCTTTGACACATTGTCTTTTTTATTGGCAGTGTTTTGTCCTGTGTTGCTGATATGGTCATGCCACATAAAGGTATTTTTTATTATTTTTTTACCTAAATAAACTGCAGTCACTATTCATTTTAACTTCTTATTTTAGAGTGAGGTTTCACCCATGTCTGCCATCATTTACTATCATTAGAAAATGTAACTTTCTTCATTTTGTGGAACTGAAAAGAATATTTTTGACAGTGACAGAATCAGTCATCTTTCACTTTCAATGCACATGTTTGATGCTGCTGTTCTCACACGTTCTTATGAAAATCTGTAACATTAATAATACGTTCTCATGAATGCATTATTAAACAGTAACCAGCAATGAGCAATACATGTTGCACTCAAAAAAAATGACTTTTTACTGCTTGCTCAAACTACTTCATTAATAGAGTTAAACCAACACAATTCTTAAGGGTTTTTTGGGAACAACTTAATTTTTTATGCTCAATGCTTAAATGTGTAAAGATGATTAAGTTAACTTAATCGAATTGTGTTGGGACAACAAGAAGGAATTGTGTGGAACCCTACATTTTTTAAAGTGTATGCTGTTAATTAATATTTGTTCAAAAATATTATTTACTGTTAGTTCTTGTTAACTTAAAAACATGTTGCTTGTTCAAACTACATACTTAAAATGAACTGAAACAACACTTTTTTAATATTTTGGTGAGACAACTTAATTGTTTTATGTTCAATCCACTTAAATATGTAAAAAACTAATAAGTTACCTTAATTTCTTCATGTTGTCCCAACACAAATCGATTGAGTGGAACCCAGCATTTTTATGGTGTAGAGCCCATTTTTCATATTAACTATTACATTTTTTAACACTACCTAAGATTAGTACATCTTTTAGAAGGTCACACTTCATTTTCAATTCTTGCTATTAACAAACTATTACTATGACTTTTAGCTCAATAAACTACTGATTTGCTGCTTATTAATAGTTATTACAGTAGCAGCTATAGATTTGATTAGGAATGTTAAATGTCATGCAGAATATGTACTTTATAAGTACAAATAAACATCCAATATCTTACTAATAGGCAGGTAATAAGCCAGTTAATAGTGAGAACTGGTTTTTAAATTAAATGTTATCAAAATAGAATAGAATAGAATAGAATATCACATAGAATATAACACAATTCTTGCTATTAACAGACCATTAGCTATGATTTTTGCCTCAATAAACCCTTTTTTGTTAAAGTTACATTTTTAAACTTCTGCTTATTAATAGTTATTAGTAGGTTCAGGGATGTAGAATAACAATAACATACAGAATATGCACTTTGTAAGTACAAATAATCAGCCAATATCTTAATAAAACACCACAAGATAGTGAGAACTTGTACTTAATCTAAAGAGTTTTCATGTATCTTTCATTGTTAGTTAACTGATTTTAACATATTTAGCCATATTTGAGGAACGAGTTTGAAAAATGTCAGAACTATTCTGCAGGCAGTTGCATAAACTTAGTCTCTATGTTTATTATATGTACAAAGGATGTATACAACCTCACACTCACTTAAAGTAAAAGGGTTTAATAAACCAGTCAAGCCTTTTAATTGAAAAAGTGTGGTTGCTTATGCTTTACAGCACAAGTACCTTATTTCCTGCGCCTCAGCAGGTATTCGTATTCGTATGCGTATTTACAAAATTAGAAACTTGTATACTCGATGGCCAAAAGCCAGCAGTCTTACTATTTATGACCACCGTACTTGAAGAAAAATAAGATGACTTATTTTGAAGACTAGTTTAAGCATGCAACCAGAGACTGGAGGACTATTTGTCTGAACACCTTGGCTACACTTTTTTGATGGTCCCCTTTAGACCTTCTGTTTTCTGTAACAAACATGTCAAGTAACTGTCATTAGAGTATAAGCAAAGCATTACAACCTTAACAATGAAGGTTCCAAAAAGAGATTTCACAGTTGTGTTGTAAATAAGCAATTTTGGTACCACTTTATTTTGATGGTCCTTTTAAAACATTTTGCTGATTATAAGTTATACATTGCAACTCCATACCAACTAATTTTCATTAGAGTATTAGTAAACTGTAAGGTGAGAGTTAATGTAAGTTAGCATGTACTTACAAAGTTTCTTATAGTCAGTCTGTTGGTGGAGCAGTATCAGCACACACTAAGCAGAGTCTGTTAATACTTTAATGAGAATTAGTTTTTGTGTAGTTGCAATATTACCTATAGTCAACAAAATGTTCAATAAGGACCATCACAATAAAGCAGTACCCGTTTTAATTAGATAAAGAAACTTTAAGCATTATATATAAGGAAAAGTATTCTGTTGAATTCAAAGGTTCTGTGGATGTTTAAGTATCTTCAGGGAACCATTAATACCAATAAAGAACTTTTATACTTAATCTAGATTAGGGTTAGTAAAAAATATATACATTTGATATGGAAAGTCACTTCAGTCTACACTGGTGGAGGACCATCAAAATAAAATGTTGACATTAATGTCTAAAATTCTTAAAGGGGTAATTTACCCCAAAATGAAAAATCTGTCATCATTTAGTCACCCTACTTCCAAACCTTTTTTTAATATCTTATTTTGTGTTCACCAGAACGAAAGAAACCCATGAAGCTTTGGAACCACTCAAAAAAAGTCATTTTTTCTTTTCTTGTGAACTACCCTTTAAGACACAGGTGTCAAATTCAGTTCTTGGAGGGCCGCAGCTCTGCACAGTTTAGTTTCAACCCTAATTAAACATACTTGATCAAACTACTTGTTTCAAACCTACAGGTAAGTGTGTTGAAGCAGAGTTGGAACTAAACTGTGCAGAGCTGCGGCCCTCCAGGAACTGGATTAGACACCTGTGCTTTAAGCCATTAAAATAAAGTGCACCTCTTGTTTTGATTCAGGTTTTTTAAACTGTTCGTGTTCAGTTTTCAAACCATTGTGAGGTTTTTTAATTCAAATGGCAATGATGTTTTTACCCAAATAAATTCTTGAAAATGTTATATGACACTTTTGCATTACCTTTATTTCAGAAAAGTTGGTCCAACGTGACTGAACACCAAATGGATGAAAAATCTACAACAGAGTATGATTATTCCACAGAACCAGTAGATTATGACACATATCAATCACCTTGCAATAAGACCCACAATCGTACCTTCCGAGCCTGGTTCCTGCCCACCATCTACACCATCATCTGCCTTCTGGCTCTCATGGGTAACCTTTTGGTCATCCTGACCTACCTTTACTTCAAGAGGCTGAAGACAATGACCGATGTCTACCTGTTCAATCTGGCCATGGCCGACCTGCTGTTTGCCATTTCTCTCCCCTTCTGGGCAGCTAGTTTTATGAGTGCGTGGCATTTGGGTTTGTATCCATGCAAAGCCATGTTCACCATCTACAAGGTCAGCTTCTTCAGTGGCATGTTCCTTCTTACCTGCATCAGCATTGATCGCTATTTCTCCATAACAAAGGCTGTTTCTGCTCATCGTTGTCGCTCCAGTGCGGTTTACTATGGTCAGGTGTCTTCTCTGGTCACCTGGGTGGTGGCGGTCGTCTTTTCGGTACCTGACATGGTTTTCTCTGAAATCAACAGCAATGGCGCCTGCATAGCAAACCTCAACTATCAGAACTACCATGTTAAGATGGTGATAAGTCAGATGGTCTTGGGTTTTATCATCCCTGCAGTCGTCATGGGGTTCTGTTACATCTGCATCATTAAAACCCTCATGCAGGCCAAGAACTTTGAGAGAAACAAAGCCTTCAAGGTAATAATTGCAGTTGTCGTTGTCTTTGTGTTCAGCCAGCTACCCTACAATGTAGTCATGGGAGTCTCTGCCCAGCAAACAACAGATTGTGCCAAGGACAATACTCGTCTTTATGCGCTGGATGTGACCAGGGCTGTGGCCTTCTTGCGCTGCTGTGTGAACCCATTCCTGTACGCCTTCATTGGGGTAAAGTTTCGCAATGATCTCCTGAAGCTTTTGAAAGACCTGGGATGTCTCAGAACGAGCCACTTAATGTATACCCACTGTGGGAAACGAAGATCTTCTGTCGGCCTGGACACTGAAACCACCACAACCTTTTCCCCATGAATGCTCAAGAATATATTGCCAAAAACAAAAAAGGTTACCGTTATACAGTAAATTGCTTTATAAGCTGCCTGTGGAGGATTATTTACTTGCATTCTGAACATGTTGCTATTCTAGTGTTACTAGTAACTTAAAGTCTGGGTAAAGAGAGTTCTGTTTCAAATCCCATTTTAAATGTTAGAAATGTATTGCTGAAACACATTACAAATACTCTGAAGTAGTTTAATAGTGAATTGTGGTGTCAAACCATGAAAATAGGTATGAAAGTGAAGTTAAGATTGTCTTTTTCCCCTATGGTGATGTACGTCCACTTGAAATGATTTCTGAAATGAGAAAGAAATGTAGGGCGGTGCGTGATTTTGTCCTTTGGGAACCAATTGGACTGTTGGAAGATGGATGTTGTTAACAAAACGGAGGAAGATTTGAATGCCACTTTGTACTCAGTTGTGGAGGATTACTGTCCACCGAAGTTACCTTCAGCACCTTCTAGTGCAGAATGTTTTCAGATCCCTGATACAATTTTATAGACAGAACTGTATAATATTCCATTGAACCACTGCCTCTAGTGAAGGCAGGGCAGAAAGGAGACCCACACTGATAGCCTCGCCGTAAATTACTGGTAGCCCCACCTTAAAAAACTGATAGCCCTGCCCTAAAGGACTGGTAGCCCCGCCCTAAAGGCATTGCTTGTGACCAGAAGTGAAGAACAGTCCTTTTGAGAGGGGAGGGAAGGTTATGGTATTTGATTATGAAGGCAAATCAATTTTTGCAAAGTAATGAAGTGCACAGATACATCATTTAAAACAAGCACTACTATATACATATACAAATAATAAGGGTACATTTTGATTTCATATGTGGACTTTAAACAGTTTTTCAACAGCTCTGTGTTCAGGATTCTTTGGGTAGTGATAAAATGTTGGCTCGATGCAAAGAAATAACCTAAGCTTATTTTGCTAAGGTTATGCTAGTTATTGCTAACTTGCATAAAAGGAAGAAAAATTACCATTTTGTTGCAGTCCGAGTGGGATGGGGTTGTTCTTGGGTAGCCACTCACTGTCCTCTGAATTGGATTCTGGCTTTAAAGGCTCCAACATGTATGGTTGTATAAAGCCAGCTAAACTTATGTTACTAGAGGAAGCATCAGTAGGATCCAGTCCAGTACTATTTAACAGCAGAGAGATGGCCGATTTCAACAACTTATTTTAGTTCCTTTGCTTTTTTCATCATTCATCTTTGGCTGAGTGGTTAATAACATGTTTCTGTTGTGTGACAAACTCAGAACACATACTTAAATCTCACTTTACCCAGACTTTAATGTACCAAAACTTCCACTTTTGTAACCGTTTTGTAACTGTTTGCCACTTCTTGTTCTTGATTTCCCTTCGAGAGACTTTCACTCTTTTTTATATGATGTAGCCATTATGTTTTTAATGTCTTGACCACAATATCAGTTTCTCTGCATTGTGTGTACTTTAAGAATGGAGAGTTCTTTACATCAAGCTTACTGTCAACAAACGTATGGTCTATAGGTTAAATGTAACATAATCCTTTATTTTGCTTAAAGAGATCCTGGTAATATTAATTTTCCTAACTGTTTCTGTATGCAATTATACAAAAATAAATCTTCTGAACTGACTAACTCTATTTGCTTTACCAACATATTTGATGTTCAGTGTTGTGTTGTTTCCGTCAATCTCGCTTTTATCAAAATAGCACCTGACTCCAGCCCCATGTAAAAGACATGCATTACCAGCTGCCCAACGTATACAAATATAGAGCATTGTTGTTTTGCATGAAATTGTTAACCATTTCTCAGTTTGGTTTCTCACCTTAGAAGACTGTGAGAAAGACATCCACTTGTTGTCTGCGGTCACAGTATACGTACTATGTTGGTAGTTGTGGTGAGTTTGTGTAAAAATGTCCTGCGTGTGTTAAGGACACATAAAAGAAGATATTTTGAACAAAGATGAAAATCTAAGTAATCATTAACTTCCATAGTATAGGCCAAAAAAACAAACACAAATGGTAATCAATGGTTATAGGGTTTCAGCTTTCTTCAAAATATCTTCTGTTGTAACACAAAAAAGCAACTCATAATGGTTTGAAACAAGTAAAGGGTGAGCAAATTATTTTAATTTATTTTCAATGAATTTTCATTTTTGGGTGAACTACCCCTTTAATGATCCCTCACAAGCTGATTTTCATTCCTTTAAAACTAAGACAAAACACTTCAAGAGTTTCAAAGCTGCCATCTTATTAGTTGAACTGTATACAACTTTTAAGGGAGACGCATGTGCATCCAGATACTATTGCATTTGTGCAACGTTATAGCGTTCTGCTTAAAAAAATATATATATACGTTAAAACCCCTGTGATTAGGTAAAGAGTCATTAATTTTCTTTTCGGCTTAGTCCCTTTATTAATCTCGGGTCGCCACAGCAGAATGAACCGCTAACTTATCCAGCATGTGTTTTACGCAGAGGATGCCCTTCCAGCTGCAACCCATCACTGGGAAACATCCATACACAACAGACAATTTAGCTTACCTAATTCACTTATACCACGTCTTTGGACTTGTGGGGGAAACCGAAGCACCCGGAGGAAACCCACGCAAACACGGGGAGAACATGCAAACTCCACACAGAAATGCCAAATGACCCAGCCAATGCTCGAACCAGCGACCTTCTTGCTGTGAAGCGATTGTGCTACCAACTGCGCCTCCGCGTCGCCATTACTAAACACTATATGCAAAATTGTGTGTGACGTTCAGGGTATTCTTTTAAATAGGCTATATCAGACATCCATCTAAGGGTTTTGCTTGAGGCAAAGCCCCTGAAAATCGGTTTTGAACAAAACAAATAGCGCATGGTTGATCTACATACCAACTGGATCTTGGTTGATCTACAGGCAAATTAGATCTGCAATGAAGATCTTCTGGCGTCAGTCTAAAAATCTGACTACGTGAGACTATAGCGCGACCCTGAGGTGGCTAAAACAAACAAGAAAGCAAATGCCATATTTTACAGCTATTAGTCCACGTTAATTCTCAGCATTATCAGAGAAATCAATATCCTGTCTAGGAGAATTGAGAGGATTTTTTTTATCCATACGTTGTGGTACAGTCTTACTGCTTAAAGGGATAGTTTACCTAAAAGGGAATTACGTCATCATTTACTCTCGCTTCATTGTGCCAAACCTGTTTGAGTTTCTTTTTTCTGTTGACCACAAAAGAAGAATGTCGGAAACCTGTAAATGACTAGACTATTTGTTTTTTTTCTATGGATGTCGTTAACAGTTTTAAACATTAACAAGCATTGAAACCACTGAAGAGTGAGTCAATTGTTTGTTTGATTCCCTCGGGTGAACTATACCTTTTAAGCTTATATTAACCCTTTAACTGCCCCACCAAGAAAAAATGTTTGGATTGCATTTCTTAACTCCAAATGTCCCTGGTTTACACACTCAATGCATTTTTTTTATCAACACATCCCATAATTGTTAAAATATCAGCCTCTACCAAATGGTTGATATGTCGGTTTATGGTAAAAGTACCGGACTTAATACATATA
>CAIGQW010055671.1:4846467-4863435 GCA_903798125.1 Danio choprae | reverse complement strand
TGTGTGTGTGTGTGTGTGTGTGTGTGTGTGTGTGTGTGTGTGAGACATGTTCTAGCTTGTACAATTCTATATTTTCTGAATGATACTTGAAATTAAATTAAATATTGATGTAAAAAAAAATGTAATTGTCAAACTTATTTAAAAATGTTTCCTTTTTCCCTGTTAGTATTATCTGGATGTCTTGGAGTCTGAGAGCTCAAGCTTGCCCCTAAAGGACATCGCTGAAATCTGCCAGAGCGACCTGCCTGATCCACAGCGGGAAAACTCAACAGACGCTTTCCGCTGCGTCAGTGAACTCACACAGGCCATATCAAACTCTTTAACATGCATACCCTCTGATCCAGTAGAAGTCCTGGAAACATGCATACACACACTCTCAGATGCCAGCAACCCTACGTTTTCCCCCTCAAATGCAATCTACACCCCTGAGAGCGAAGTCATTTTACCCAAATGCCAGATAAATGATTCGGCCCTCGATGAGTTTTGCTCTGAGCTAAACACATACACCATTACTGCTGACCAATTAAACATGGCGCCTGCCCAACAGACTATCTCACAATTCGAGAAGCGCCACGATCTGCTGGGTTTTGATGACTCGGTTTCTGTGGGCTCTGTGGATTTAGAGACTTCTCTCTATGAGTCCTTAAGTAACGAACAGTCAGACAAAGACGAGCTGGAGAGCATTCAATCGGATTACAGCGATCTGGTATCGCTATCCGCGGACGCAACGCTGTATGAAACTTTTACAAATGCACAACAGCAAACGCAAAAACGTAGTGTTCGCCGTGGGTGTCGGGACGAACAGCGAGCCCGAGCGTTGAGTTTGCCTTTGAGTGTGCATGACATCATCCACCTGCCCGTGGAAGCATTCAATGAAGCCATTAGCACATGTAAACTCAACCACGCTCAACACACGCTCATCAGAGACATCCGAAGGCGGGGTAAAAACAAGATGGCTGCCCAAAGCTGCCGCAAGCGGAAGATGGATAGTCTCTTCGGGCTCGAAGATGAGATCGAGGACCTGAAGAGGAAGAAGGATCAATGCATGAAAGAGAAAGAGAGGAACACGAGAGAACTTTGTGAGACGAAAGAGAAGGTCGGGAAACTTTACAACGAGGTGTTCAGACTGTTGAAAGACGAGCATGGAAACTCGTACAGTCCCAGAGAGTACAAACTACAGCTCAGCACTGACGGCACGGTTTACCTGCTGCCTCGTAACACAGCACCCAAGAACAAGATGCCAACAAAGCAGTTAAATATTGCTGTATAACAAATCAATGACTTTATCTTTGGTTTTTATTGAGATGTTGTGGACGTCATTGACCTTATTTATGACCTCTTGACATCACATACACAAACTTGAAGCACTTGTGATCAGATTGGTTGGTTTATTGATTGACTGACAATTTAGTCAGCGGACATTGCAGTCATTCTAGCTTCTGGTTTCAATCATGCATTAGGGCTACTGTCTAATTGAATTGGGAAAGACTGAAATCTCCAAAATGTTGTCAGTGTTGCAATGCTCACATTTGGAGTTTGGTTCTCTTTAGAGATGCACTGACTGAACACAGAATCCACCAAGCCAGTTTTTTTTTCTGTCACAAACTCTGTAACTGGAACATCAGAGGCAAGAAACACTGAAGGCAGAGCGTCTTGTGTGTTGATTATGTATTTGTGATCTGAAAAACCAACCAGCGATAAGATGAGAAGCAAGATGGCCGCCCAAAGCGGTAGTAAGCGGAAGATGGATAGTCTCTTCGGACTCGAAGACGAGATCAAGGGCCTGAAGAGGAAGGAGGATCAATGCGTGGAAGAGAAAAAGAAGAATGCGAGAGAACTCTGTGAGATGAAAGAGAAGGTCGGGAAACTTTACAACGAGGTGTTCAGACTGTTGAAAGACGAGCATGGAAACTCGTACAGTCCCAGAGAGTACAAACTACAGCTCAGCACTGACGGCACGGTTTACCTGCTGCCTCGTAACACAGCACCCAAGAACAAGATGCCAACAGAGCATTTAAATATTGCTGTATAACAATTCAACGACTTTATCTTTGGTTTTGATTGAGATGTTGTGGACGTCATTGACCTTATTTATGACCTCTTGACACAACATGCACGAACTTGAAGCACTTCTGATCAAATTGGTTGGTTTATTGATTGACTGACAATTTAGTCAGCGGACATTGCAGTCATTCTAGCTTCTGGTTTCAATCATGCATTAGGGCTACTGTCTAATTGAATTGGGAAAGACTGAAATCTCCAAAATGCTGTCAATGTTGCAATGCTCACATTTGGAGTTTGGTTCTCTTTAGAGATGCACTGACTGAACACAGAATCCACCAAGCCAGTTTTTTTTCTGTCACAAACTCTGTAACTGGAACATCAACAAAGGCAAGAGACACTGAAGGCAGAGCGTCTTGTGTGTTGATTATGTATTTGTGATCTGAAAAACCAACCAGTGAGAAGCGTGTACTATTGAATTAAAATGCTAAATGTTGATTTATTACAGGGATAGTTGACCAGAAAATGAACATTTCCTCACTATTTCCTCTAAACTTTCATGACTTTTCTTTCTTCTGTTGAACACAAAACAAGATAATCTAAAGAATGTTCAGCCATTGACATCCATAGTAGGAACAAAAAAATACTATGAATGTTTTTTCCAATGTGCTTCAGTATATCTTTATTTGTGTTCAACAGAAGAAAGTCAAACAGGTTTGAAACAAATGGAGGATGAGTAAATCATAACAGAAGTTTAATTTTTGGGTCAACTATCCTTTAAAAGCAGGAAGAGAGGAATTTTCTTCAAAATTGTCTTCAAAAAAGTACCCTTACAGATAAACCACATGAGCATCACATTTAAAACACATGTGAAACACAGAAGAACATAAGGGGAAAATGTCCAAACCCCCATTTCATATGTGTTTAACATTTGAAGCTTGTGTGCTTTATAATACAATCAGTTACTGCTCATGAATGTACAGCATCTCTGGACTGTGTTTAAAGTGTCGTTGACTCTAAAGTTTTAATTGACAGTTCAGCCTGTTATAAATAGATATCTTGTTTACATAAATTCAATATTTTCATTCTGTCTGGCCTCAAGATAATTTTTTTATTTGTTAAAAAGTAGATTTAAAAAAAAAAAGCAACCAGAATCAGCCATGAAAAACCAAGAATAGTGGATCACTATAGGTTTAGTATGGGCCAAAAAGAAAACAATGCATTTAGTCCTGGTTCACATCATGGTTCAAAAATAAAGTGAAAAGCAGTCAACACACACATCTGCCTATATTGAACTGTATTGGACACTGCGAAATTTGTTTGCGCATTCAGTCCTTTTTAGGGTCACACCTTGTGAATTACTATGATGTTTTTGGTTAGTTTTAGATGCCATTAGTCTTTGATGTATTCATATTTCACATAAACAGCACCAGAATTCATTTAAAACCAGACTGGGACAATCAAATGATTTTGACCAGGCAACTGAACCAAGTGTGAAAGCAACATAAGCGTTTTACAATCTGCATTAAAAATGATGGCATTATAAAAATGTATATATGTGTTAGCTGGTCGAGCTAATGCACTTACATTATTCATTCATTCATTTTCTTTTTGTGTTAGTCCCTTTATTATTCTGGGGTCGCCACAGCGGAATGAACTGCCAACTTATCCAGCATATGTTTTTACGCAGCGGATGCCCTTCCAGCTGCAACCCATCACTGGGAAACATCCATACACACTCATACACTACGGACAATTTAGCTTACCCAATTCACCTGTACCGCATGTCTTTGGACTTGTGGGGGAAACCGGAGCACCCGGAGGAAACCCACGTGCACACGGGGAGAACATGCAAACTCCACACAGAAACGCCAACTGACCCAGCCGGGGCTTGTACCAGCGACCTTCTTGCTGTGAGGTGATTGTGCTACCCACTGCACCACCGTGCACCCCGCACTTACATTAGTATTGTTTATATATTTGGGAATTATTTTTTAATTACCTTTTGCTCACCAAGATATCAGTTTGATAAACATGGCAGAAAAAAAACGTAATATTGTAGAATGTTATTAAAATTTAACAATCTGTTATATATTTTAAAATAATACTAATTTTACTGATTATTTAATGAGATTCAGATAAAGATTTGTGCACCTGAAACATCTGTTTTTTTAATACAGTCGTGGCCAAAAGTTTAAGAATGACACAAATATTAGTTTTCACAAAGTTTGCTGCTAAACTGCTTTTAGATCTTTGTTTCAGTTGTTTCTGTGATGTACTGAAATATAATTACAAGCACTTCATACGTTTCAAAGGCTTTTATCGACAATACATGACATTTATGCAAAGAGTCAGTATTTGCAGTGTTGGCCCTTCTTTTTCAGGACCTCTGCACTTCGACTGGGCATGCTCTCAATCAACTTCTGGGCCAAATCCTGACTGATAGCAACCCATTCTTTCATAATCACTTCTTTGGGTTTTTCAGAATTAGTGGGTTTTTGTTTGTCCACCCGCCTCTTGAGGATTGACCACAAGTTCTCAATGGGATTACGATCTGGGGAGTTTCCAGGCCATGGACCCAAAACTTCAACGTTTTGGTCCCCGAGCCACTTAGATATCACTTTTGCCTTATGGCACGGTGCTCCATCGTGCTGGAAAATGCATTGTTCTTCACTAAACTGTTGTTGGATTGTTGGAAGAAGTTACTGTTGGAGGGTGTTTTAGTACCATTCTTTATTCATGGCTGTGTTTTTGAAAATAAAATTAAAATATAAAAAAAGGAAAAAGAAAAAATATCAAGAGAAATAATATATATTTACAATTTTGTTGAAATATTGTAGTTTGTAATTTTTTTTGCAATATTTGCATGAATTTAAATCTTTTCGTTTCTAAAGATGTTCTGTGACTAAAATATTATTTTTAAAAATATATCTGTTTATTAAATCTGTTTTGTTCAAATGCACCGATATATATTACCCATATTCACTGAGAAATGGATAAAAATATTCATTTACAAAATGGGGTGTACTCATTATTAAACCCCCTTTGAATTTATTTTTCTTTTTCAAATATTTCCCAAATGATGTTTAACAGAGCAAGAAAATTTTCACAGTATGTCTGATATTTTTTCTTCTGGAGAAAGTCTTATTAGTTTTATTTCGGCTAGAATAAAAGCAGTTTTTTAATTTTTTTAAACCATTTTAGGGTCAATATTATTAGCCCCCTTATGCAATATGCTTTTCTCGATTGTCTACAGAACAAACAATCAATATACAATGATTTGCCTAATTACCCTAATTAACCTAGTTAAGCCTTTAAATGTCACTTTAAGCCGAATACTAGTATCTTGAAAAATATCTAGTAAAATATTATGTACTGTCATCAACACAAATATAAAAGAAATCAGTTATTAGAAATTAGTTATTAAAACTATTATGTTTAGAAATGTGTTGAAAACAATATACAGGGGGCCTGAATTATGACTTCAACTGTATCTGTATATGTATATGTATATAGACACACACACACACACACACACACACACACACACACACACACACACACACACACACACATTCAAAAAAACGGTTTAAAACAAAAATAATGGCTAAATATGACGCTTGATCAATTCATGCATTCACTAAATATTGACTATATATATTATATTTACTATTGACTACAACAAACCATCGCTTCATTTGTTTCTGCAGCATAACTGTGCCCCCTGCAGGTTATATTAGAGACCTGCATTTAAAAATAAATGATTATATTAGAACATAATTTAGATTTAGCACAATGGAACATCCTCATCAACACAAAAAAAAACAACCAAAGTCCATCTTGAAGTTTATTATACTTCATAGGCACTTGCCATTTACACATATCAGACAAAGGCATCACACAGTGGAAAACAAAAGATTTACATCAACTACAATTTCACACCAGAAACCATATTCTACTGCTGCGGCAGGCAAGTTCCCATTATGGCATTATGAACAGGCGAAGGAGTAGGTCGGAAACACGACGGGAACACTAAATATTCACAAACCTTTATTAAATGTGAGAACTCAGATCAAGCTGCTCAGGGTAGAGAGCCTTTGGAATGGCGTGAGGAGCCCGACTGACCTTCTCGCTCGTGCTCCTTAAAGTAAGCCTGTTCGATGCGATGGCAGAAAGACAGCAGGTTGGAGTAGGATTTCACCTTTTCGACAAGCTCGTCGCTGGTCAGCTGTGTGGTGAGTATGGTGAAAAGATGACCAAACACCAGAGCGTCTAGTTCAGTTGGCCTGTGACGGTTAAAGAAGAACAATTAGTAAAGGCTATATGTGATAATTGAATTGAAAGAAAAATTCAGAGGAATTCATTAGTAGTTTTCTGCTCCTCAAGCCTGCATTTACTGGTGATTCGCCCTCCTGTGAAAAATATACAGGAGGGCTAATAATTCAGGAGGGCTAATAATTCTGACTTCAACTGTATTTACTAACATAAACTGAATGTTATGTTAGTTGTATAACATTTATTAATGCTCATTCAACATTTTCTAATGTATTATTAAAATTACTTTATAAATACACAGTAAAAACAGTAATATTGTGAAATATGTTAGTTTTAAGCAGCGATTACTTCAGTCACATGAAGTAATGGCTTCATCATTATAATTCATTCATTCATTTTCATTTCGGCTTAGTCCCTTTATTAATCTGGGGTCGCCACAGCGGAATGAACCGCCAACTTATCCAGCATATGTTTTACGCAGCGGATGCCCTTCCAGCTGCAACCCATCTCTGGGAAACATCCATACACACCCATTCACACTCATACACTACGGACAATTTTTAGTCTACCCAATTCACCTATAGCGCATGTCTTTGGACTTGTGGGGGAAACCGGAGCACCCGGAGGAAACCCACGCCAACACAGGGAGAACATGCAAACTCCACACAGAAACGCCAACTGATCATTATAATGTTATTATATAATCATACAATAACATTATAATTTTGTTATAAAATTCTGAATTTTGAAATTTTGTTTTTCATCTTTTAAAGATAATAATGACTAAAAATATTAATTAATCAATTGATTTAAATAAACTTTGATCAATTTAATCTTAATTTAATTCTGGTGTTAATTTAATCCACAGTCTCATCAAACGGAGCATATTCACTTCAATCTAGGTAATAAAGTTGTAATTAATGTTTGTAATCTTGCAAAGGCTGACCATTTCATGCATAAATTTAGTTGTGCTTGCTATTTTTTTTAACTTTCAAAGTTACATTTTGTACATAAAGTAAAGTTTCAACTAAGAATCAAAAAAAAAAAGTAGTGTAGTTTCTGGCTTTTATATGGAGTATAGTGTATGCGTGTGGGGCTGCACGGTGGCGCAGTGAGTAGCACGATCGCCTCACAGCAAGAAGGTCGCTGGTTTGAGCCTTGGCTGGGTCAGCTGGCAATTCTGTGTGGAGTTTGCATGTTCTCCTCGTGTTTGCGTGGGTTTCCTCCGGGTGCTCCGGTTTCCCCCACAAGTCCAAAGACATGCGGTACTGGTGAATTGGGTAGGCTAAATTGTCCGTAGTGTATGTGTGTGAATGAGTGTGTGTGGATGTTTCCCAGAGATGGGTTGCAGCTGGAAGGGCATCCGCTGCGTAAAACATATGCTGGATAAGTTGGCGGTTCATTCCGCTGTGGCGACCCTAGATTAATAAAGGGACTAAGCTGAAAAGAAAATGAATAAATGAATAGTGTGTGTGTGTGCGTGTGTGTGTGTGTGTGTGTGTGTGTGTGAATGAGTGAATGTGAAAGAGACTGTTGCGCACTTACCTTGATTTGTCTGAGAAAATTAAAATAAGCACCTCAGCTCTCAGAACATAGTAAACATACTTAGTGTACACATACACACACACACACACTATAATTTGCTGTTATACTTCATAGAACTCCATATAAAAGCCAGAAACTTTTTTTCACAGGCCTATCTAAAACTAATTTGACCTCTTCCCAAAATCACCAACAATCAAATGTTGTTATAATGGGCAATGGGGCAAAAACAGCCCCCAACATAACAAAACAGTTGTAAATTTGAACAACACGCAAGGGTTAACTATTGCCTTAATGCATCCTTGTTCAATCAAACCATGAATTAAAAATAAAATATTTGAATAGTAATTATATGTGCACGAAACATACTGTTTGTTGAAAAAGTAGGGCTGTGTTCCTAATCGCTGTGACAAGGCCTGACAACACTGGCTCACATCTTCATACACCTAAAATGAAGGAAGGAAAAGATTTATAAAAAAGGAAAACGCACAAACTGTGGTTGAATGAACTGCACTTCATTTGTGTCTCAAATACCTGCTCCAGGCTCTTTCCAGACCATCCAATAGCGCTCATCTTCCTGCGCACCTCCCACTGCTTCTGATAGGCCAGAATGTGATTGAGGGGCCAAGAATAGGGGCTGCTGTATCGAGGCCTGGAGATCTGAACATAATGCATACCATATTAACAATACTAAAATCACACTGCAAAAATTGCTTTCCTTACATCGAATTTTTGTCTTGTTTCTAGTCCAAATGTCTAAAAATTCTTAAATCAAGAAGCATTTTATCGACAAGCAAAAAATATTGTAATGTTTTAAGAAATTATATGCCTTAAAACAATATATCCTTATAATATATCCTTGAAACAAGCTAAATAATCTCCCAATAGGGCAAGCAAAATATTATTTGGACTAGAAACAAGAGTATGGTTTTATTATTGTTAATAAGATATGCATTATATGTGTTTTGTGGACATTCTTGTACATGAATCATACCTCTGTAGCCGTGAAGTCGTCGCACCACTGGATGTATAACTACAAAGAAGAGGCAAAGTTTCGTGGGACTGCACTGTTTACCGCATTTAAAATGGTTATGTTAAAGATAAAATAAATATATAAATGAAAATAAGTGTCATTGAAAAAGGTCCACAAGCTAAATTTTCAAGCAGGCTTTTTCATCATTTATTTAAAACATTATATTAGAGCCTTTCATTGCATTTTTATGTACAGTGCTTAACATATACGAGTACACACCTTACAAATCTCTCATTTAAATTAATATTTTCTACAGGAAGCTTTACAATATTATATTTGTGCATATTCATTAGATTAGTCAGTACCGAAGCCAAATCTGAAGCTAGGTGGAGTTGTTCAAAGCCCGGTGCTACAGCAAAGCAGGCAGCATCCTGAAGGACATCCCATCCAGCACATCACTTATTTTGAACTGTTACCTTGGGGGAGGCGGTACAAGACCATAAAAGTCAAAACAAACAGACTGAAATAGTACATATCCCAGGGCTGTTGCAATAATGAACGGACATTAAACTGTATGCATTTCTGGTCAACATTTTACTTACTTTTTAACTTAAAAGCTGCTAAAAATGCACTTGCCACTTTCTACGCACAAGCATTATTATTATTATTATTATTATTATTATTATTATATTATTACTATTGTTGTCTTTTTACTTTTTTTTTAATCTTTTCTTGTTATTATTGTTGTTGATTTAGACAATTAGGAATGTACTGAAGGGAAGGGCAAATGTAAATTTCGTTGCATTTTGTACTATGACAATAAAGATTCTAAATCTCATAATCTAACAAAATAACTTATGATAACGGTCCAAAATTACTACACCCAAATTTATATGTTAGGGGAAAATATTAAATATATATATATATATATATATATATATATTTCACATGAATTTAAATGTATTATCTTTCTGTTTCTAAAGATGTTCGGTGACTAAAATATTATTTTAATAACTATATCCGTTTGATAAATCTGTTTTGTTCAGATTCACCAAAATATATGAGCTATATTCACTGAGAAATGGATAAAAATACTCATTTTCAAAATGGGGTGTACTCATTTATGTTAAGCACTGTATATGATAGAATCCCTCTGACTGACATTTTATTGAAACAAGAGCTTTAATCAGATTTTTGTTCATACGCAGTAAATAAATGCACTATTAATCAAATGTTTGATGTCAATATTTTGTATTAAAAAAACTTTTATTCACATTAATTGCATTATATGGATACTTTTAAAATAAAAACATGACTTTTCTGCATGTTCGACTCATTAAAGAAATTTAAAAGGACAGTTCACTCCAAAAAAAATCTAATTTATTCATCCTCAGGTGGTTCTTAACCTTTATGAGTTTCTTTTTTCTTCATTCATTCGTCTTCCTTTGCCTTAGTCCCTTTATTAACCAGGGGTCACCACAGCGGAATGAACCGCCAACTTATCCAGCATATGTTTTACGCAGCAGATGCCCTTCAAGCTGCAACCTAGTACTGGGAAACACCCATAAACTCTTGCATTAACACACACACACTAAGGGCAATTTAGCTTATTCAGTTCACCTATAGCGCATGTCTTTGGACTGTGGGGGAAACCTGAGCACCCGGAGAAAATCCCACACCAACAGAGGGAGAACATGCAAACTCCACACAGAAACGCCAACTGACACAGCCGGGGCTCGAACCAGCGACCTTTTTGCTGTGAGGCAAGAGTGCTACCCACTGAGCCACCGTGTCACCTTCTTTTTTATTCTTTTCAACACAAAAGATATTTTTAAAATGCACAGTTAACTGTTGACATCCACAGTAGGAAAAACATATTAAATACTAAAATATATTTTTTGTGTTCAACAGAAGAAAGAAACTCAAAATTTTTAGGATTTTTAGGATAAACTATTCCTTTTAATTAAATGTATTAAAGTTTCCACAAAAAAAAATAAAAAGCATTTTCAGCCTTCAGAATAATTCAGCTTTGCGGTCGCAGAAATAAGTTGCATTTTGAGATAAAATCAAGCAAATGTTTTAACCAAACTGATGTGTGCAGGTCTGTACCTCCGCGGTCAAAAGCATGTTATTGACCAACTCCATGTAAGCCTTCATCTCTGCCCTCTGGACATCATCCAGCCCGTCACTCAGAGAATGGCCCTGTGGACAGCACAACGTCAGCCAACAGCCAAACATTCCCATATTCATATGAAGCTGAGGGATGCCGTTACCTTTGCCTTTGTGAACTGAACAATCGGCCCCAATTCGGACACAACCTGATTTCCAACGTGGATGAAAGGAACCTTCCCTAATGCAGGAAAAAATTATAGACAATATAAAACATACAAACAAGCTCTATCTTCAACATTCAACCAGATAATGAAAGATCACTGCCTTTTAAATAGAATAAACAAATGGCAAAAAAGGAAACACAAAGCAAATGATAAACAAAATAGTTTTTTGTTAAAAAGAAAAAAAAATGTTCAAGAAAGAAATTTAAAAAAAAATTAAAGTTGAAAGTACATTTTGAGGACAATATATTTATACTTGTGACCTAAAATGACTATAATAATTTTGTGATTGCTTTACTCAAAACATATGGCATTATGTGCTTTCATTCTTGTGTTTTGCTGTGAAAATACACAAACATCTTTTACACAAACAGACAACTTCTCTTTTTTTTTATCTCAAGAACCACTGGATTCGCAAAATCCTGGAGGGACTGAACAATAACCAAAATACATGAATTTAGGCAGTATGAATTATTGTAAATATGGTTTACATATGCTTAACACTAATATGGCAGCAGAACACTAAAGTGCCTGATATTAGTGACGAGCAAACAAGTCCTCAAAAATATTGAAAATAATGAAACTGTCAGTAATATAAAAGCAAAGGTTAAATGCAATGGATTAAATGATACAAACAAAACAAAACTCTTGGGTATTCAATTAACAGAAATGAAAAATCAATTGCAAAATAACACAGCATAGTCTTCACTTTTTTTTTGACTCACCATAATCATTTGATCTCGATTGCTGTATTTTCATAACCATTGGAGGCCAAAATCGATATTGAAATGGTTTTTTAATTACTTGCACAGGCCTATGTGTTGTCAGTATACTTAATTTGAGATTAGGAGGTGAGATCCACTCTCTATGTAAATACTGACCTTGCCGCTGATATAGAGCAAGAGAGAGGGTGTAGTAACTCACCTGATGGTGACATGTATTCAGCATTGACACGGCATGACACATGCACTGGCAGACCGCACATCCTCAGGAACGTCTGTAAAACAATAAAGTGACCCATGCATTTTTTTCTAAATATTCATTTCGGTTTTAGGTTTACTGTGTATGTCTGTGAGTGTGTGAATTGACAGGACAATCGCAGCACTGCTTTCACCTGAACGGCTAGAGAGGACGCAGAATCTGACAGCAGGATTTGATCCTCTGCAAATGAACAAATGTTAGCAAAACATATTAACGTGCATTCTCTCACACCTACATACATACATACATACATTCATTCAGCTAATTTATTTAGCACTAGTAGCTTTAAATGTCTAAAGACAAATGTCTAAATGTGACAAATGTTTATACAAATGTCTAATAATGTAATATGGTGTCCAGTTTCCCCGTTGGTTACCTTTGAGAGGTTGGTATAAAGCAGCGTTTTCAGGCCATGGCTCAGCAGCTACAATAGAAATACAATAAAATGGATGAGACACTACAACAATTTCACAAATATCTTTTCAAAAATATCTGAGCACACTCAATGATTTCACGTTATGTTATTAAGCATCTATTGAATTGTCGTTCACATCGTTGACGCTAGCAAACAAACTGCAACGAGCATAACTGTGACTGCTGTGTGGACAATAATAATAAACGTATGAGACTCACGACCAGAGGTATCGATTAGCTTAACATTACTATTATGCACATAAAGTTATTTAACATGAGTGTGTGTAAAATTAATCATCATCCAGCTCATCTCTAGCACAACTTTACAAGCGTAACTATTACCTGCAATCTGAGAGACGAAAGCCTCTGCAGCGAGAGACATGACAGCGCAGAGGAAATCTACTTTAATCTAAGCACAATAACTGATCGAAAAACTCAACAGACATTAATTTTGCACGCAAGGGCAAAGCAAGCTCCTGTCCCAGTGTAGTGACGTCAAGCCGAGGTTTTTCCTGGTTCCTGGCCAATCACTTTCCTCCACTTCTGATGACGTAATATGAACAAAGCTTGTGGAAGGCAAGCCTGCAAACTATTAACGAAAACATCGTAACGGCTAACGCTAATGCTAACGCGGAAAGAGACCAGAGGACATTATGTGATTGGCTGCGAGGGGCTTCACGTGATCAATATGTTACCGATGTTAAAAAGAGTCTCTCATCTCACTGTTGTAAAATAATCTCTGATATGAAAACGGCCTTTTCTCCCTTTCACTGCAAATGCTTTCATGCTATTATTCTTAAAAATATTTACGGCACATTTGTAGTTTATTATTATTATTATTATTATTATTATTATTATTATTATTATTATTATTATTATTATCATCATCATTTTTAGTTATTTATTTTTAGAAGACCGTAATACTTACTATTTTTCCGTCTCTGTGTATATATATTAGAAGTATTCATGTGCTAATGCATTTTATAGTGGAGGAGCAGGTGTCTGCAAGCGGTCATTATGGTCCCATTACAAATGCGCGCGTGTCGTAAATCATGTGCGCGGGCCAACAGAGCGCGCGCGCGCCTTCTACTGTGTGTGAGTCGCATCTCAATTGCTCTTTAAAAAAATGATACGCACAATTACAGTAATATTATGCCTTTTTAACACTTTGGTGCTATTATACCAATTATGCTAATTATTCTCATTTGAGTTGAGAGATCTGGTAAAGCTAATGAATCTATAATAAAGATTTATTAAACTACAATAATGGTATACCACAGTTATAATATAATAATATAATAATCCCTTATTCCTATTCTTAAGTAAATGTTGGTCATTATTATAATAAGGGAAATTTAGTAAGAAATTAATATGTAGGCTATCTAGACTATATTAAAATGATTTAAACTAGCAAGGTGTAGAGTATTAAACCTTTTATTGCAAATGTTAATAGTCTGTATGAGCTAATATGAGTATATAAAGTAAAATATAACAAAATATAATAATATTTAAAAATAATTATAGACAAAATCAACTATTAACTAATCTATTTTTAGACTATAGACTATAAGTAATATGATGACAAATGAAGATATAAGCTATTTAATTGTCATATTTTCATTAACAAACAATAAAGGACACATTTGTACACTGTCTTTTTATTAGATCTCATACATTCAGAAACATTTACAAGACCATTTGAGCTCATTGTTAGAGAAGTGCATGCATTTGATTGCTGTTGATTTTTCCTCCGGGCTTCAGCGGCGCGTCTCTGTTCGCTAAAAGAAAGAAAAGGCAAACGACTGAAGTTCAACAGGTATACAGAACACACATTAAAGACTTATGCTTTTCTTATAGACAATTATTGGATGTTAGACAAAACTAGGACTTAATGGCCTTTTATTATTATTTTTTAATACATTTGAAAGGAATTTTAAAAAGGTTTAATACTGAAAGCAGACGTTTTTGCATCGTCCATATACTCCCCTAAAACCGAATCTGTGAATGTGCTGTGTAAACACACATTCGGTTCTACAGGGTATATATAGACGACGGAACAAAGCTTCCAGATGAATATTTAGTTTTAAAAGATGATCTAAAAGATAGCACAGCAGCGCACAGAAAAATGAAATTACAGTGGAGAAAGAGGCGAAAAGGCGTCGCCAAAAGATGTTTTGCCTTCAAAAATCGATGTCATCCTGTAAAAATAAGAAATAATTAAGGAGAATCGATTCAGTGGTGAATTAAAAATCTGAATAAAATATCTATTGTTTGGACTATTAAAACATATAAGCTAAATAAAAACGTCTTCCAAAATAAAGTAATGCTGCATTTAATGTGTACCCTATACTTTCATTTAAGTTACATTTATTTTCTATTTTCAAATCGAAAAAAAATTGATGCCTGATGTTTTTAGTCAATTATTTAAAGAAAGCTGCTTCAGAAAGAAAATCTAATTTCTTTCTGTCTCTCTCTCGACCTCCCTCCCTCTTTTTTTCTCTCCCTCTCTCCTCGCCGCAATGCAGTAAGGTAGTAAATTAAGAGAACCCTCGCGCTCTCAGATTCAGATGGTTCCTTAACAAAAGAAATAAGAATACAAGGTTTACTCACAGGCTATGCGAAAGAAATCATAACATGTTTACTGAATGATTTCATCTCAAACTTAATGGTTACATTTTCAAAAAGCTCACTAAACTATCGTTTGCATGAATGACCAGAGTGACATTGTAAATATCTTTGCCTTTAAAATATACAATTAGCCTACTTCTTGATACAAAAAAGACAGATTGATAACTGGAGGTCACAATATACAATTAAAAAAAGAAAACAAATCAGCTGCACTTACCATTTGATGTTTAAACAAAAGACTTTAAATACATTTATAATAATAAGCTAAATGTATATATAAAAAACAAAGCAAACAGGTAATAAAAAATAAAGCAGAAAATGTTATAGATAGATAGATAGATAGATAGATAGATAGATAGATAGATAGATAGATAGATAGATAGATAGATAGATAGATAGATAGATAGATAGATAGATAGATAGAAAGTCAAATATTACTATTATATTATTATATATTAGCCTACTTCTTGAAATAAAAAAGACTGATTGATAACTGGAAGTCAAAATATACAATTAGGCTACCTTAAAGAAAAAAAATTCAAGCATGATTTCGCTGAGCACTTACCATTTGATGTAATAAAAAAGAAGATTTTAATTACATTTACAATAATAAAAGTAACTTATAATAAACAGAGCAAACAGGTAATAAAAAATAAAACAGAAAAATAAGATTATAAGGTCAAATATATAGATGAAGTCAAATATTCTGGACTGACCAAATGACAAAACAGACAGAAATCCAGACAGATGTCCTCGTAGTGCGCTTTCCTGTGCAACAGAGCGCGTGGGAAGGGAACAGAGGGGCCAATATCAGCGCGCGCCCGTATAGCGCGTCTCATCTGTGATGCCCAATGACGGACGCGCGAGGCTCGTAAAAACGCTTTTACAACCTGAGCTGTAAATCAACTTTTGAGCTGGGAAGAGCTTAGAAACCGCAGATTTTCTACCCCACAGTGGCGTTGCCAGCTTACCATTTACAATCTACAAAAACCGAACAAACGAAGGCAACAGAACGCTTGAAACACCTCAAAATATGGGGCGAAGTCCAGCAATGGGCAGCATTAAAGTGTTCCCGCACATCACCAAAATGTTCTTTGCGTGTTAAATCGCGCATTTTCGATTATTTTGTGATGAAGAATAGCCAGGGAAAGCCCAGTCTTAAAATAAAGTCATAAATTCCCTCTTTTGTCATCCCCATGTTCTTGCTCTCCAGCACAAAATGTGGCCTAAAACGTGTAAAAGGAAATTAGAGCTTAATTTACAATCGTTGGCGATTTAATTCATTACATGGCATATTACTTTTTTTATAATTACAAAAATATAAGCCTATAGGTCGCATATATATATATTTTTACAAATTACAAATACTCGCCTAGAATGTGTAGTGGGGGTTGAGAGAGATTGAATTGGATAGATTTGTCCACTGGTGATATAAGAACAATATTTAAGCTTTACTATAGGTCATATTAGCCCATAAAAGCTTGTTATTTCATTGTTTTATTTATTTTTTGTCTTTCTTTGTGAGCGGGTGTGTGTGCGGGTGTCTAGACCGTCGCCTTGCGATTCATCATAAAATAATTAACAGTACAGCCTATAAAATGTCATATTTATTTTAAATGCAGTTTTATGTGTAATTGATTTTTTTCCACTTACAAGTTTAATAAAATATGCATTAGTGAAGTACGAGAGGTGGACACGTGCATATTGATGGATAGTTCATTCCTTCGATGTAAATATGAGATCTACTATAGCTTTTAATTATTTTGATCTCTACTATTATATTATATTATATTATATTATATTATATTATATTATATTATA